>JAUTBQ010006462.1:0-19790 GCA_032361185.1 Lepetodrilus ovalis
GAAGGTTCCGTTTTCGCCAATTTGGTGCCGTTTTGACTGGTGCCGTTTTGCTGAGGTGCCGTTTTGGCCTGCACCCCTTCAGAATAACAACGTCCTAATGTAGAACGAAACATGTCCTAGAAGCATTAACGTACAGCCACGTGTAGGGTACATGTCCTAATGCCAGAATGCCAGGATCCTGGTGTAATGTCAGAATAACATGATATCCTGGTGTAGACTGACCAGGAATATAATGTCATAATGTCAGGATTGTAATGTCACGACGTCTTGATGTGGATTGACTAATGGCAGGATGTTAGAATTCTGGTACAGACTGACCGTAGCCGTTGCACTCGGTGTAACGATGTAACTCTATATGTAACTCTGTATGTAACTCTATATGTAACTCTATATGTAACTCTGTATGTAACTATATGTAACTCTATATGTAACTATATATGTAACTCTGTATGTAACTATATATGTAACTCTATATGTAACTCTATATGTAACTCTGTATGTAACTATATATGTAACTCTATATGTAACTCTATATGTAACTATATATGTAACTCTGTATGTAACTCTATATGTAACTCTATATGTAACATTAACTCCAAGTTTAGCAATGGCGTACAGGAGTGTCCAGAAATCTAACGTCAGAAAGACAACATCCTGGTGTAGACTGACCAGGAATCTAATGTCAAGAACGTTATGCTAGAATTACGGTACCCGGATACAGTTTGACCATGAGTCGCAAACCTTGTAGAAATGCATGTAACACTCCATAGTCCACCAGCAAACCATTACCAAGCAGTAGAATGTGAGAGTCTCCAATGTCCGAGTGTATTCGTGTTTCACACAAACTGAGCACGGACTTCCCTAGGCCGGATAAATAATAGATGCTGGTGGAAGATATATCTATCTACCCAGAGCCTTCAATGCGTCTCCTTCCATGGCGTTCTATGATTGGACGTATTGGAATCAAAGACCTGTCATAGTACTTCGTTCCGCAATGGAATCACTTAAGGGAAATATTCATCGGAGTTCATGTCACAGTAGTAATCTAACTTTCGACAGGGTCTTTTAACCTCTTTGAGAATAATCGAACTATGTAAATAGCACGTGATGCGATGTGACAGCGAGTACGTAGGACTTGGTTCTCTATGTAAATAGATCTGTTGATCAAATCAAGATCAACTTTCAGAAGCACTCTGTCCTGATCAATCTATAAAGACATGGCAACTGGCAATATGTATATGTACTGTGTACGCTAAAATATAAATACAAGGATAGTTTTAATTGCATCAAGTTAGCGCCTTTTCATAGCGCCTACAATATCACCCCAATTAATGGAGCAGTGTGTAGTCGAGTGCCTTCTCAACACCCTAGGAGTATACATCATGAGTTACCGTACATGATCGTCACTACATGCATTGTAAATCCAACAACTAGTCTCTCTTATTCATAATAGAGCAACCTCCTGGGCTTCATTTCGACGGCTGTTAAGTCAAATAACACGGACATGTTTTTAATTACCAATGGTATGCTTTCTCTTCTTACATAAAACATTTATCTCCGATAACTATGACAATCAATATGTTGTCAACTAACACGCGGGCACTGCACGAACACCCCAGCGCCATATGCAGGCGCATACCATACATGTACTCTAAGTATGTTGTACTCGATAATTGTTGGCGTTGTTTAAATATAACACGTTCCCAAGGGAAAATAAGGAAATAAGAACAGATAAAAAGGAGCATACTTCGAATTCCTGCTGCACACTAAAATCAGTCTAATCTAAAGCAATGTAATTGAACCTACTGGTTAAAGCGGCAGTATAGAAGTGGGACGGGGGAGGAGGTGTATTGCTTGTTCTATTGCTTATTTTCTCTCTCTCTAAGCATTTGAACAATATTTTCATAATTATTTTCAAAAGAATTGCTACCGTCAGTTTTACGTTGAAGTTTGCCAGTCAGCATAACATTAAGACTGTAGTGATATGATTTCTGACCACCCACGGCGGAAAAGTCAGACATTTACAGATTTTGACTCAACCAATCACCAATTACAGTTAGCAAACACATGATTATGCCTTCATGTTTCGATCAATTACATTAATCCAGTAATTTGTCGTAATTTGGTACCGTCATTTTAATGCAAAAGCTAAAAGTTCTCACCAGGTGTCAATGCAAAAGTGAGTCCCCGGATGCATTTAAGTCGAGATAACAAAAGTTTTCTAAGTACTCGATGGCAAGCGCCTCATTTATACGTGCACAGCGTTTTACATGCATATTAAATTCAACTAATTTAAGATGCTAACTGTTATTTATAATCCAATTCTGGCAATTGTTGAAAACACTTGTTGTAGAACCATGTCTTGTGTAGCTAGCATAGAACCATGTCTAGTGTAGAGAGCATAGAAACATGTCTAGTGTAGCTAGCATAGAACCATGTCCAGTGTAGAGAGCATAGAAGTATGTCTTGTGTAGAGAGCATAGAATCGTGTCTAGTGTAGCCAGCATAAAAGCATGTCTAGTGTAGAGAGCATAGAACCATGTCTTGTGTAGAGAGCATAGAATCGTGTCTAGTGTAGCCAGCATAGAACCATGTCTAGTGTAGAGAGCATAGAAACATGTCTAGTGTAGAGAGCCTAGAACCATGTCTTGTGTAGAGAGCATAGAATCGTGTCTAGTGAAGCCAACATAGAACCATGTCTAGTGTAGAGAGCATAGAAACATGTCTAGTTAGAGAGCATAGAATCGTGTCTAGTGTAGCCAGCATAGAAGCATGTCTAGTGTAGAGAGCATAGAACCATGTCTTGTGTAGAGAGCATAGAATCGTGTCTAGTGTAGAGAGCATAGAACCATGTCTTGTGTAGAGAGCATAGAACCATGTCTTGTGTAGAGCATGCAACCATGTCTAGTGTAGAGAGCACAGAAGCTCGTGTAGACAGAAGCTCGTGTAGACACTGCACAGAAACAGCCGGGTGGCCCCGGAGCATGCTGGGACAACTTGACCTCTGTTTAGATGAGGGTCTTCCAGGGTGGAGCCTGTCATCCTCCCCTCTACCCGCTACACACCACTACGACCAGGGGTGCATTCATACTGTGATTAAATTGACCCCACAACCCCACTTGTTTATCAAGATCCCGCAGAACTGGAGTCCTGTTCTTATTCCGCACCCGTCTTTATCCACCCTGGTAGTATCCCCTCCTAGTACTAAATAGAAGCGATAGTTCAAAATGAGTTTTTAATTCACTTAACAAACCCTATTGAGTGTCCATGAAAAGCAGTGGTTCGCTTGAATGAGTGTGTGAGTGAAGTGTCTTCATGACAACTCTAGTGGTGGGGTATCTGTTTAATACCCAGCTTGCCCGAGCTCGTGTGTGGCTTCCGACTCAATTTGGCCCCGTTCCCCTCCCCACGCACGCCACGAGGATCAAGGGACAGCGTAGTCTCCACTGTCCCCTATTAACACCACTCTAGTTCGCTGTCGTACCCCTCACTGTGCGAGGAATTATGTCCTAATCAATCCTTACACGGACAGGAATGTGGGGTATGTTCTAGCTACATTGAATCCACTAAAATGTTGCATGGTAATACGCCAAGAGATAAAACCTCTCATTTACCTTTGTGTTGTGAAGTTGACAATTAGGCCTACCGTTTCAAACAAGGTACGTCATTAAACTCAAATTACAGTTTGAGTATAAAACATAATGTAAATAATATACACGGTACACATCGGTACGGTATATATAAAACGATGCTTTTCAAAAATTAATTAAAGCACAGACGCAATCCTCACTCACTCACGCACATTACCCGTAATATTTAGCAGTATCCTTCCTCTGAAACATTTATTTGAATAATAATAATTATTGTATGAAATAACACGTTAAACAAAGTAGCAAAATGAGCAATATGCTAACACGTTGTCACGTCTTTCGTAACTTAATGGTAATCAATGCTATTGTCAATTTGCTTGGGTGATATCTTTTGAAATAAGTCATAATGCCAGGTTTGGACTATTAATTTCAGCAGTAAACATCACATAGCATGTCATTTCGCCCTGTGACACCGCACTGGTTGTCGCCCTGTGACACCGCACTGGTTGTCGCCATTGTTTCTGCCTGTCTTCCTTCCAATTCGTCTCTTGATAATCCCGGGAAGGACGGTGAACTTTCTGAAAGCTTTTGGTTTCGTCAAATTTGTCCGGCGGCACACGCGTTTCGTCTTTCCGATCCAATGAGTAGAAATTGCTTGCATCAGTATCAGTGAATAGAAGAGCCCAAGCAGTTATTTCACTGTCACACCAAATACTATCAGCCTCTAAATCGCCTCTGGTGAGAATCAGGCCGACATAAAGGCCATTCTCCCCCTCACCGGCCCAGCGTCGACAGTGTAGGAGTGTAAGGTTTCGTTACAGAGAGTTTCGCGCCATTGCACCGAGCTTCACAAAAAATAAAAGAAAGGAAAAATCTCGTTTGGCGTTAAAAGAGCAGAACATTGAAACACCGCGGCATCCCGCCTGCTCTCAATTGGCACAGGATTTAAAAAGCTGGCCCTCAGTTAAAGCGCTAAATTGCTTTCTTAGTGTCTATGAAAAGAAAGGGTTTGGGGCGCTTGTAAGACTATAGTTGCAGGTGAGGGAAAGGAATCCAGGACAGGGTAGATCTGCCCTAGAGGACGCAGAGTTAGCTTCAGTCTTCTATCTCTGGCATGTTAGGCCTACTATCACCATTATCATTGCTCTTTTAAAATATCCTCTCCAACGAATATAATCTACAAGCTTGTGAGTCTATAAATAGCTGCGAGTCTATAAGTAGCTAACTGTCTACATGTATTCTGCTTGCCAGTGAACATATTACGGCAATCTACACAAGAGTTATTCCTTAGTTCGTCAACCATCCTATTTTCCTCCTTCTTTATTTCCTCCCTCTTGACTCCACCTCTCCACAGCTCTCAGCTTCCAATAGGGCGCGCGTCATTCAGCTCATCAGTCTATAACTCGTGCATTGTTAAATCCGCTGCTTCTGCCACAGGCATAAACTCAAATTGGCACTGCAAGGAAAGATGAGAGATTTCAAGTCTTTTAGCTGATAGTCAAGTGATCCTGATGGCAATGAGCAGCCCCACCAACTCGGATTCTCTCGCCTTCACACATACTCCGGGCGCAGCTGTAGAGTCGGCCTTTCCGTGCTACCAACACCCCATTCCCGACATTCTAGACCGTGATCTAATACGACTCTGACAGCCCAAGCCAGCTCCCGAGATCAAACTCTCTACATATGTTCATCAAATGCGCCTGGATGAAGATAGCACGGCGAGAAACTTTGGCCAAGAATTGAAATTCACAAAATGGCATGAGCTCTTTTCAGCGACTGCCTTCCGGTCACAGAATCCCTTAGCGCCACACCTGGGCCAGAACTCTGTACAGTGCCTTTCCGCCTACATCTCAGTTCTCATCAGGTGGAGGGAACAGAAACTCGTATTTGCTACTCTGAGATGTGGCACATCATGTCAGCCACGAACTAAGGAACTAGGGTCTGATAACTCGCCCACAACGTCATGTTCCAGGTTATTCGTCATCCACAATGAACATACTGAATTGAGAACATACAACAATAACACATCACTCTTTGCCCCGAATAGCTCTATTTATATCTGGATTTTATCATACTTTCCGTAGTAAAACAAAGTAAGCAAGCAGCTACAATATGCTCGGCGTGGTTCATAACCCTACCTAGCTCGCCTCGTCATTCTCATGGCGCAGTGTTTGTTGCTCTAGTTATTATACTGATGTACAAATGTCACTTTGCAGAATAACTTTCCCGGCGTATCATCTGTAGTGTATTTTGTGAACAAATACATTTTGTTGTTGTCCGACCACGCTTCGGTGACGAGGAAATAAAGACCGGCTTTGAAGTGAGACACACGAAGACTGGTACGGCAACTAGCGGGATAGCGCCTCTATATCGCAATGCCAGTTTATGTATGGGGATACAGCTTCTATAACCGCAATGTCAGTTTATGAGAACATGTTTGTTAGAATCAGGGAAAAAACAACACGTTCATAATTTGTTTACATTGAAAACTATCACGCTCCGTTGACTGTGTATGTTTGTGTGAATATTTATGTACGCGCGTGTGTGTGTCACAATCACACATTTTGTAACGCCACTTGGTTATGTGTCTGTCTTAGTTAAAAATGAATAACTACTAGTATTATTTATTATTACCCTTTATAATTAAGATATAAGCATAGACCCAAGTGGGATTTAATAAAGATAAATATTTTTAACATAAACATTTATACATTTAGACTAAATATTATTTAACCTAAATGCATAATATATTTATGGAAATACGTCTTGTATATGTGGCATATTATACATTGTTAGTAATCTATATTTATCAGTGATAACATATTACATCTAAAATATGCAGCCAACATTATACATTATTTATTTCTAGAGATAGCATACATTTTGTAAAATATTCAATAATATAAAATATGTCTTTTTATGCATTTCGATTTATACTAAAATAATGTAATTTTTTTGTACTTCTTTTTAATATTGAAATATTTTTAATTTTTCACTTTTCACATATGACATTTCTATACAAAGGTCAAAGGAGGTCGTTCATGCTAACCGTGTGTTCAGAACACAGACGAGGGGAACTGATTGTAATACATAAATTGTAGCTGCTAAACTATTTGATTAAGTTGTTGATTCAAATTGAATTATTCACATCACAGGTCTGACTTCCTGTGTCGTGAACTTTCCTGGAGTACGTAACTAAATATCAATAGCTAGATTTACAATATCACATTGAATCTACCACATTTGTATAAATATAGAATGGGTGACTTTTTATCTAATAAAAATAACATAAGTTCCTTTCCAAGCATAGACAGCCCCAAAATGTAAGTGCCGTGAATTATTGACAGTGTTAATTTATCTATTGAGAAGAGGTTCATTGAGAACGAGATGGGTTTAATGGAGCCTTGGGGTTTTGCTTTGAAAGATTGGCTTCAAGTTATCATTTAGCTCAACTTCTGACCTATGAAAATATCTTACTGAAAGATAAATATTTTCCCTTCCAATCAGCTCCGAAGCCTCCTTTATAAAGATTTAGCGACTAACTTTTAGGATACGCCCAAAGTGCCGCGGGGGTCGACATTTCCGATATTATTTCTCAGCTACCAGATGGAGGCACCGTCAAAAACTTATGTTTTTATTGAATTATATATGCTTTTCAAAGTTCCGTATATGTCGCAAACCAACACGAGATCTTTTGATAGCATTGACTCCATTAGATTAAAGGTTCATGTATAACAATTACTTGTAAATACTGGGTTCACGCCGCTGTGATGTACAGATGGACGGTAGGTACTCCGGCAGTCAATCGGCCATTTTCACAATGCTGGACGTTACATTTTAAAATGTTCCCATTTATTTGTATTTTATAAATGGGCGGCTGCAAGCTTTATAGTGGCTTGTATTTATTCATGGCATTTCCTTTTATAAAAGAAAGACAGTGAACAGTTCAAATGTTTCTCTCCCATGTACAGACCGACAGAAATATTTCATTAAAAGTGTCATGATATGAGTGTCAATATAGGCGGTTTAATGAAGCAATATAATATTCCTGCCACCCAGCCAAAATAATATAAGAATAAAGGTATACATGATTATAGGAATATATAAAATTAAAAATAATTTTAAATAGCTTGAAATATAAACATTTAAAATTACATAAAAAAGGGATGTCACTCAGTAGCGTTTTTATAACACTCGACAACATACCGCATACTTATCAACAAAAATTATATCTTTTGTAAACTATCTTATTTTCATATTATATATGTACTTTGACTGAAATATTATCTGAATAAGTTGTGCATCATGCATAATCTTTGCACAACTTTCACTGCTCTTTATACTATATTAGTACGACATATATTTTATTGGTATTTCAAAGATATTCCACTATGTTTTCATTCCTTCAGTAGTAACGTGGATTTCAAGATCTAGCGATGAAGCATGACACTACACTCACAAGTGTTATGACACCACTGCTATAGTAGACATCACTAGATTGTCATCGGCTGATAAAATACATCACATGGTACCAGTGGTAAACTGATAACTTCCTGGTTTATGTAATTATCGACTTGGTAACATATTGTTAACTATTTTTTTCACAATATAGGCTTTCATTTTCATAACATGGATTTACTACTGTAACTAAACAAAACATATTCCCTTGTAAAACAAACATTTTGAAACAATACCCAGAGGCATATGGTGTCAATATTATTTTCATTTCATATATACATTGTAAATCACTCAAGATATTATATTAAAATTATCATATTAATCGCTCCTGCTATTAACTTGTTAAGAATGCAATAAATACCACCTGTTATTTCTTCTTTTGGAGTTTGTGAGCGACTATACACATGATATACTGACGGGCGTGCACGATGAATCGGGATTCAAATTAGCATGACGTGATCACACAATCTATAATTGTTCGCGTACAGTGGCAGTAGACTCGTCGCCTAAGGCTTAAAATAACGCGCGCCCCTCATTACTTCCCCGTGGAAATTATTTTAATTATTTTGTACACATTTACATACGCACGACATACACATAAAATATTTTATTATTATTACGGAAACCTGCATGCAAATTATGTAATTAGTTCTTTAAAGTATTGAAATCAAACTATTATTGCCTAGATATATTGTTCTTGTGATGGGCTTCACATGTGGGTTAATAAGTACAAGATGGTTTCCTTTAGAAGAGTAAAGATCTGGATGAATGGATGTCGTAGTTAGTTTTTAAGGTAGCTAGTTTACCAGGAATCAAAAGTAACGATATTGGGAAATGAAGAGAGCACTGTGTCGCCTAACCATTTAGTTTGCGACATTGTGTGCTGGTTTCTGGTAGTACCGGGTGGCGGCTCTGTGGCAGATTGTTCCAAGAAGAGGGGAACACGTCTTGACAGGTGCGCCGAGAGCTGAGAAACATGGAAGTACTACAAGAAATTAACAGGATTGTTTCTTGTCTGTCTAATATCCCCACGAGTAATTTCAAAGCAGATTTGAAAAGACCAAACAACGTCACACGAACAAAGACGTAAAGCATATTGGTTCTCAAACCACTTTCTGTAAATCAATTAGGCCTTTTACGTGGACAAGTGGAGAAATCGCGGCGAGTGTGCCTTACATAAGTCTGGTCTGGCCGGGGAGGAGAGGGAACCCAGTCTGTGTCAATATTAGAGTTACGGTGGGTGCCCGGGGCCAAATCGCTCGGTGTAATTGAATTTCAGTTTGTTGTCAATTTGTTCAACCAAGCTGTGGAGGGATCCAATAGTCTCAAACAAAAAGTAGGGAGGATTAAAAAGTTGTTGAATTATAATATCAGGGATGAAGCATTTTGTCAAATTTCAAAGATCGCTGCTTTTAAGGCATGGAAGCTCGCGATGATAAAACGCAGCATATGTGAATAGCGCTCCGGTGAATGAAGCGAGATTCGGATCGACTTCCGCCGATTTGTGTGTCCAGTGATAAGTGCTTTCTAGCTCCGCAATTATACGCAATTTCACTGAAATCGAAATAATTGTATCGCGTTTCAATAAAAACATCCTCGTCGAATAAAAATAGCTAGACTATTACACGTGCACCATTGACACATTCTCAAAGACATGAACGACATGCTAAAATGTGAAATATATAGTCAAGTGAAAAACATACAGATTCCTTGTAAATTGTCAGATTTTCATTACTATGGCGACTATGATTGCGGTGTGTATCAAATGCACTGAAACAAAATTTGTCCATACAAAGTCAAACGTAATATTAACAATTAACTCAATGATATCCTTCTATATCTAAAGACATAATAGCTTTATTTCGAAAATATTATACTAGTATTCGATACCTAAAATAAATAGGTATAGTATTGCATTCTTGTTGCCTTTAACACACCTTAATTACTCTAGATAATAATTCGAACAGAAAAAAAATATAATACAATTTGTGTCTGTTCGAACATTTGAAAATGAGCTGTGTTCGTATAATTATGGACAACCAAATTAAAGTATAAAGTAGGGTTGTAATTGAAATGGTAAATAAATCAAGGCTTTCTATTTTTTAAATGAAAAATTAAAATTTTAAAAATGACTGTTCAAATAATTATACAGAAAATTAAGATTTGAAAAGAATTGTCATGGAATTTATTTTTGTGGAGAGAAATTAATTTAGGTGTTCGAATGATTATAGTAATTACGGTACTCATGATGATTGAAATTAATCAGCGAACTTTGTATGTACCCGGTTTAATTAGAAATTGTACTGAAAAAGAAACGACTCGATTGAGAATTCCATGCTGGTAATAACCGGATATCACAGCCATTGTTTATATAAAGGTGTATTTGATGTCTGAGGAAAGATATGTTTATCAAGAGAAATTGAACTAATTTGCTTTTACTATCTACCTCTCAGGAAAGCCACATGTATTTAGTGTTGAGTGTAGACCGTGCGTAGCTCCACTCTATTTCCTAAAATGAGAAGCGGGCTCTTCAAAGACGAAGGTGTAAACATAACCATACAATTAGTGCACCACGGAGCGCGAGCTTTGTAGCTTGTGTCGACGATTTATGCGCAGCGGAAGTAGAGCCCATGTTGAGAGATACTCTTGTAATGCCATCTAACCGCTTCTTTGTATGCACTATGAATTATTCAAGTCTTTTGGTGAAATGTCTTTGTTTAGCATTTTATATGGATGCCAATACAGAAAGTAGCCACAGTAACTTCAGCACACTGAACATGAATTTCTACCGCACATACGCTATATAGTTATTCGATATACTGTATTATAATACTTGAATGAATGAGCGAGACTGTATTATAATACTTGAATGAATGAGCGTGACTGTAGTGTAATACGACCGCGTCTTAAGATGACATCAACATACTAGCATGGAAGCACTAACACGTGGCCAGTAATTGATGTTAGCCACGTTAGCCGTGTTAGCCATGAACATCCAGAAAGTATTGGTAAAGTCGTGGTAACAGAGAAACTACTGACTTGCCAAATGTTCCAATCAGGTATGTCGCAATATGTTTCGCGTTAGGGTATGATATTAAGTTACATTTCACCTGAGAAGAAAATATATCAATCTTTAATGAACACAGACAATAGAACCAGCGCCACACAATGCTCAGCCTCCAAATCCATGCCATTATGACTATACTTAACTATCGTCAAATATTTGACAGAGTTAAAGTGTAGTCATAATGGCAGGCGTTACGAGGATGTGCATAGCTGGGAAGAAATTTGAAACTATGATAAATAAAGATGATACTAATATAGCGAATGCACATCTAAGCTGTTGAGTGAACACATAATTTTGTGTACAATATATTACCATTGTCATTCAATATTAGTCATCTATAGCTTTGCGTAACCAAAGAATGAGCTTCTGTTCACTAGAGCCGAATCCGGTCCTCATTAACTCAATTTGTATTTCACGGAAGCAGGAAGGTGGAGATAATCTTGTATTGATGGCATACATCCACAGACAAGTTGGAGGACATCACGGGTAATCCTCAGAGAACATATCTTTAATCTTTAAAAAACTACTCGCCACTCGAATTCAATTGCAGTTGTAAATATTTAATACAGACCTTCCCGTGAAGTGAAATATAAATGAAACTTCTGGCAATTAACACAGGACTTCACCCCATGTGTGTCCAGTGTGTTGTTGAATAATAAATGTAATTATGTGTACTATTATACACCTTGTCGTAACTTAAGCCTCCCACTCAGCGATAGAAATATTGTCTAGATGTCAGATGATTTATAGTTGCCAGTCTCCAACAGCCATGCCCTGCATTTGTCACATAATTTCATGATAGTAAACATACATTTGCCTATTTTCGTCATCTGTTGATCCAGAAATATTTCTCCTAATAATATTTTATTGTCACATAAAAATTATTTCATTCAAGTTATTATACTAATAAATATGCACAATTAAATATTTCTTTTGGTTTGTTTTAAATTCCAAATTAACTTTATTGAAGTGTGTACAATAATTAAAATAAATATTGAGGATATATATGTTATTAATTTGAATCTGATTCGATTAATTTTCAGGTGCATTTATTAAAGTCTATGGTGCAATACAATGCTATTGAAGATTATATTATGCTAAAGTTTTCAACTGACATTAAGGAAAACGCTCATGCATGGCAGATTCAATTGCCCTTGGAACATATGCCTATGACTGTGAATGTCTCGATTGTTACTGCTGGATGAAATCTAACTAGTTCATCTACCTGTAATTACTAACATACCTGTTGCTAAGAGCAATCATAACGCAAAATAAAAAATATAATTGACAATTAAATACTAATTGAATTGGAAAGTCATTTGTAAAGCATCAACTATAGACATCACACACATTGCTCAAACTGATGATTTGAATACATCTGAATATAATTACACATTTCACAGATGGTAAGTACATAATCATAGTGTGTGAAATTAAACTGATGTATGTACGCATACAGATAATAACATTATTGATGCCACACAATACCCGCAGTAGCCACCACACATCATTCATCACGAGTCATGCGACATTTAACACATTTTGTATCGTATAATAATGTTAAGGTTATTTAGTTAACATCTATTCATCAGTTCATTTGTCCAGTTTATTTTAAATTAATTCTAATATCGATGAGCTTATTAATTCTAGATTCAATGGTTATGTTCATTGCTTGGTCGATAAGACATAGATTATTTGTAGATTTTAGATATGCATAATCGAATATTTAATTCGCTGACCATTTCGTTTATTTGATCATGAACATTAATTTGGCACAATAGGCCCCCTGGGGAGACAGTCCGTGTACTTTGTTGTACGTTTGACCCGCCACTTCACAGTGCAGATAGTGTATGGTATTAACTCATCACGTCGTGTTTAACAAATATGATATTTTATTACCTTAATGCGAAGAGAACACAGTTGACAAATTGATGATATGCTATTACATCTGCGTCAACATTTGGTGCTCGTGGACAATGAAAGTTGATCGAAAGCCGATCAGTAACGAGCCTGTATCAAGTGGCCAAAAAGACAGCAATCAATCAGAAATTGCCTCTTCTATGTCAATATTGTTCACCCCATGTTCCACAGGCACACAAGCAGTTAATCTGAATATTTGTATTACATATAGATGTATATTTAGATAGATAGTTATTGTTTTGCGATCCAGATAAATATGGTAGTATAGAGATATGAATTAGCTAGTATCATATTTGCGAAACGTCGTCATATGGTTGAAGCATAGTGTATATTCTTTGAACATATTTACTAGTTAGATATATATTAATGTTAGATATATATTAATGAATTGGATACATGTCCATAAATTTACCACAAATAAATGTTGCAAAGGTGATTTTCTATATGAATGAGTTGATTCGTAGTTTCTTTTCAGGATCGATGTGTATAGATTTGTCACTTGTCTTGGCTGTCCATCAACACTTAAACGTATCACATCAGCCAAATTAATTCAATTAAATAAACTGTATATCCATTAATGTATAATTTTACCAAGTACTTGCCCTAGATGTATTCATAGCATGCCCACCATCCTACTTCAAATGTTAAAGTAGCTTTATTATTGAAACAATCAATTGAAATTATATAAATATCGATATACTTCCGTTATAATTCAGTTACAATATCGTTTCCTATGCACATGTTTGTGTTACTTATAAATGTTAAAAATATGGAAAGTCATACTTTAAATGACGGCAGTGGTGGTTTCACTTCCAAGAACACTCAAGCATCCAATTCTTCTACTTCTACAACAGAAATATGCATTTTAGTATAGACGTTTACTTATTATATAGTTATCATAACATGTTGTAATAGCATAACATGATACACGATAATGATTAGACGGAATCGTACTTATAAAATTATTTGATCATTCCTTTTTATCAATATGCATTATAGAACAAATTCCGATAATCAAGAAATGTTGTAAGTATGTTATGCTACTACCAATGACAACGTGGGATGCCGACCCGATCATACCTATGTTTGAAGCTGTCCACGGTAGTGTCAGATAAGCATCGTATATGACACGTACACATGACATGCCTTATGTCATTTCTGCAGACTGTACATCACAGTTCTACAATGAATAATCTGGATGGGTATCTCTGTGATTTCCGCTATCATTATTCAGTGAATACTCTATACTCTTGCTTATAAAGGGTTGTCACCCCTAAATTATGTCCTCGTACGTGTCGTGTTTTACTGACAATATACAACTTTAGATTATCTCTTTGGTAAATTAAGTTGTGTCTTTATCACATTGCCAGCGTCTTGCCTTGACCATTGTTTGATTATGACCAATCAGAAAACAGATGATTCTCATCCTCTTGCTTCAATTTATTCTAAATAGATTGGTAAGTTTACTTTGGGTAGCATAGCTATTCATTCAGTATTGGATTAAATGATTAGCTTGTTCTACTAATAATATTTAAGGGCAGGATATGTCCAGTGTCTTGTGAGCCTACACGAACAATATATGATCACCACCATCTTTCTGAAATATTGTGGAGAAGGAAGCAACATAATTAAAGAACAGTTACTGACACGAGGACAGACTTTGTCACTGTTCAGGAAGAGTTCTTGTTGCAGTGTTCCTGATTCTTGCAGTTGTCTAGCTGTAGAGTAGTTCTAGTCACCATGTTTCTGATTCTTGCAGTTCTCTAGCTGTAGAGTAGTTCTAGTCACAATGTTCCTGATTCTTGCAGTTCTCTAGCTGTAGTGTAGTTCTAGTCACAATGTTTCTGATTCTTGCAGTTCTCTAACTGAAGAGTAGTTCTAGTCACAATGTTTCTGATTCTTGCAGTTCTCTAGCTGTAGAGTCGTTCTAGTCACACTGTTCATGATTCTTGCAGTTCTCTAGCTTAGGATGATTTCTAGTCACAATGTTTCTGATTCTTGCAGTTCTCTAGTTGTAGAGTAGTTCTAGTCACAATGTTTCTGATTCTTGCAGTTCTCTAGCTGTAGAGTCGTTCTAGTCACAATGTTCATGATTCTTGCAGTTCTCTAGCTTAGGATGATTTCTAGTCACAATGTTCATGATTCTTGCAGTTCTCTAGTTGTAGAGTAGTTCTAGTCACAATGTTCCTGATTCTTGCAGTTCTCTAGCTGTAGAGTAATTCTAGTCACAATGTTTCTGATTCTTGCAGTTCTCTAGCTGTAGAGTAGTTCTAGTCACAATGTTTATGATTCTTGCAATTCTCTAGCTGTAGAGTAATTCTAGTCACAATGTTCCTGATTCTTGCAGTTCTCTAACTGTAGAGTAGTTCTAGTCACAATGTTCCTGATTCTTGCAGTTCTCTAGCTGTGGAGTAGTTCTAGTCACAATGTTCCTGATTCTTGCAGTTCTCTAGCTGAAGAGTAGTTCTAGTCACAAAGTTCCTGATTCTTGCAGTTGTCTAGCTGTAGAGTAGTTCTAGTCACAATGTTTCTGATTCTTGCAGTTCTCTATCTTAGGATGATTTCTAGTCACAATGTTCCTGATTCTTGCAGTTCTCTAGCTTTGGAGGAATTCTAGTCACAATGTTCTTGCAGTTCTCTAACAGTTCAGGTCTACAGGGACAAGATGCAATCACATTAGGTAGTGTCCAGCGCACGTTCTGGCTACTAATTCTACAACAGAGTACTACACTTGATTGGATATCCCCGTCAGGCGACATCCATCAGCACATTGACACCATTAGTAATAGAAATTATAGAACCAGCATGCTTAAACTATGGTATTGAAATATGTAAGTGATAGCACCGTTGGTGCTAACAGTACGTTACTGTTGTAAAGGTAATATTAGTATATAAAGATATTAGTATATTATATATAAAGGTAATATTAGTATATAAAGGTAATATTAGTATATAAAGGTAATATTAGTATATAAAGGTAATATTAGTATATAAAGGTAATACTTAACGTATGTAAAGAGTTCTATATAATTATGATATTTATATTATTATTATTTATATTTATTACGTATTTTTATTATTACATGCATACACTAGTACATAAACTATTAGTAATAGTATAAATAAATTAGTAGCAGCAATTGCAGTATATGTAGTAATTTTAGAGAAGAAGCAGAAAAAGAAGAAGGATTATTATTATTATTATTATTATTATTATCTTTAGTAGTAGTAGAGTAACTAATATAGGATCATGAAAAAGGCCTCGTGTACACCTATATGGTGATGTTACGGTAGTTGAGGTGGAGGTGGTGATGTTACGGTAGTTGAGGTGGAGGTGGAGGTGGTGGTAATAGCAATAATGATGGTACAGTATTAGTAAGGAAAGTGAGTGACACTGTGTCTGTACTGTGTACCCAGCTGTAGAGATAAGGTAAGCAAGGTAAGATGCTGTATTACTACTATATACACCCAGACGCCTTTTCATGTACTGTACGACTCGCTGTGACCTCTGACCTCGCCCTAGCCTCCCCAGTTGTTGTAGTTTTGGTCCGGAACCACCTCCGTCAACATCTGTACAATACAGTCATGTCTGTCCTCTGTACACAGCGTCTTAGTGTCCTCACACCTGGTACACACACACACACACACACACACACATACACACACACACACACACATACCACACACACGCACGCACACACACACAAACACACACACACACACACACACATATATATATATAGCTTGTTAGTCTAGGTTCGGGGAATGTTGAATGAACGCTGAATATTGCAGGAAATCCGCGGTACAGACATCGCTTTCTATCACGATCACGACGGAAAAGTAACATTTGCGAATACTATAGTATGGACGTCAAGCCTCAGAGACTGGATTAAGATCGTTGGCTTCGAAGTCGTATACGATCTACCAGTGCGCTATATACCACCTGCCCCTCTGTTAGTCACCGTGTTAGTAACACTATAAGTATACATCACAAGAACGGTCTTCTGTTCTGTGGCTTGGCATCGCTGGACCTAGGACATGTATATGGTCGTACGCGAAGTCGTGTCATTACAGTACAATATACAGCTTACGCCTCACACCGCACTCCATCGACATTAGGCGACCCGGGCAGACCCGGGGTTGTGGGATAGTCTGGAAATGGCTATTAATTATATGTAGTTAAATTCATATGAAGCTAATTAGGCCTTAAAGAAAAAGCATTTGGTTTTACGTTCAGGGGTAGCCGCTGGCCGCGGTAGTTTTGTTAATCCGTTTATATTGAAATGAAGCCCAATAATGGCTTGCCCCCGGTCCGTCTGCGCCAGCGACGTCATATTGTCTTTATTTCCTGACTGAATTAATAAGGACGGATGGTATTATCAGTCATAGGAGAGACAATTATGTAGCACAATCCTGATCATGAATAAAGGAGTATTTATAAGTGATCCTGACACCAATAGTGAGTATACCTTCATGCACAATATCAGCAATGGTATACTCCTCAGGGGCTTGCACAGGCCAACTGAGTGCGTATTATTAATGTGCATATCAGTGATAGTAACACTGTGAGTTACATGCACACCTAAATGCTTCATTTGCTAAGTGTGAAATTCCCCAATATTAGTATCTCCCTATTGCTACATCCATTAATGCACGCGTTCTATACCCTATACGTGCATATATGCACTGATTCTGATGAAGTAATTTCTTGACTGCACGATGGCGAGAATAGTAGAATACCTATTATTATGAAGTGTACATTTATCTAATGTTACAATACAACATAAAAATGTCATACCACTGATGCGCACATCCTATATAGCATAGCATAAGTGCTTTTCGTTGTTAGATTCTGATGGAAATAGTTTATAACCTCTGGATCAAAGAATACTGTCTAGCAAGAAATCCAAGAACGTCGGGATCAAAGAATATTTATCCTCCAAGAAATCTGTCAATCAATAAATATATTATTATTTAGAGTTCGTTGATACTAGGATAATTAAAACTATATAACAAATATGACGAAAATAAAAGAAAAGGCGCCTTTTTATTGTATATTAGGGTTCTTCAGTTCAGTATAGTAATTCTATTAAATGCCCTTTTATTGGGGTTCTTCATTTTAGTTCGTGAGTTCAGTATTCAATAACATGGCATCAATGGCCAGTAGTATAAACTCCCAAAGTCCGTGTCGTGCTGATGTAGTGTCGGTCACGCCTTAATTCTGATTAGAATTGACTTGCGTGGCATGTAGACTGGCATATAACTCCACTCCGCCGAGTTCTGTAGTGTTGTACCGTTCTCTTGGCGCCGATATAGCATACCCCTACACACAACATGCCCATTTGGCTTCACTCATCTTGCCGCCATTATCCTCTCGTTTGTCATTATCATATCATGAAAGTATTTAGTTTATAGCCAAAGAAAACAACAATACACTATGCTTTAAGTAGGTACTGTTTTATACAGATGCTATCGATGCCGAATTACCTGCCATTCACACGGTCTAACAGGGTGGGCGTTAAATATATAAGATGTCGCTCTCTGTCGGCGTTGCTGATTGCTTTAGCATTGCAGTTTTGACAGGTAATATACTATAATACACACTGGATGTCTGTTATTGGATTCTTGAAGAACATGCAATAATGAATTGAGTACGAAGTATTTTAAGAATAATGAAATCCTTCTACCAGCTCCAAGATGACGCCCTCGCCTACTAGCTCACACATCAATCAAGAAGGCTTTTCCAAGTAGATTGTTTTAAGGATTCGAGTTAAACTACGTAACATTTGGATCGCAATTTACTCAGAACATTTAAATAGAAGCACATTAGAAGCCTAACTTGACATTCGTTGAAATAAAGTAGTTGTTTTTCTCTCCCAATACGCTTTATTTGTAGCGCCCTTTGTCATTCAACGAGTTAGTTAAGATAAATTGAGTGGATTTCCGTAAAAGACTTGCCACCTCGTATAACCTCAACGAAATTCAACTTTACATCAATTTTCGTTAATGAACGGCGTTCTAAAACATGAACAGCGCCCATAGCTTATTAGAAGAAGTAAAACAAGTACCACATTTGGCACTATATGCGTGTATGAATTTGAGCCTTTAATTGAGACGGAGCATGGGTTGCCCGAGTCTAAATACCCCAAGGCAATAATTATAGGAGTAATTAAGCGATCCAGATTTGCTCTACACAATAGACACTAGACAGCTATCACTAGAAGCTCATGCTATGTTGTAGTTCATGCCGGTCGGGCCAATGTCAGGCGACAATATCTTGGGACTGGTATTATAGATACGTGGTGTTGGCTATAAACAGTAATGCATGTACATCGAATTGATACAATAAAGATAACCACGGCAGTTGAGTATCGAAGCAGCCAAATACTAATAGCGGCAAGCTCCTGCTTTCAATTAAATAATACTTTCCATTTATTTATCTTTGGTTAATTGCTACGCACATGAAATTTGGAATACAACTTTTATCTCCCTCATCCCTCTCCGACTTCATACCCCTCTCTGTTTCTCTTAGCATCTCTCCCTCTTATTTCTCTGCCCCTCTCTATTACGTCTTTCTCGATCCCTCCACATCACTTCCTCCTCGCCATGTCATCTCTCTGCCTCTCTTTTTCTTCCATTGATAATTTTCTCTATCCCTCCTCGCCATACAGCCATGCATGTCACCTTCTCTCTCTCTCTCTCTCTCTCTCTCTCTCTCTCTCTCTCTCTCTCTCTCTCTCTCTCTCTATCTCTCT
>JAUTBQ010006573.1:0-19784 GCA_032361185.1 Lepetodrilus ovalis
GTCTTCTTCGAAATACTCTGTCCACTCCCCAGGAAGATTCACTGGTCCAAAAATATTAAACGAAGCTGTCATTTTTTTACCTGATACTTCAGAAAAATACTGCCCCACTGTCCGAGTTCTACCATCTATAATTTCACCTTTATCGACAGCATCACTCCAATTAAGCATAAATTGTTCCGCTGCTGTCTTCTCAAAATGCTGTGATTTAGTATCGATCAGGAGTACTGCAACCTTTCTATTTCCCAATGCTGTCTTCGGTTGATAGCTTAGAATGGAGCTATTTCCAGGTGTTCCCCATGCGGACCCGGTACCGCTTACCTCATTACCTAGTTTATCTGCAACCCACCACGATGGGCCTTGGCCATCGTCAAACCATCGTGAAGATATAGTAAACTTTTTTTCTCCAATAACCGCCTCTGTTGATTTAACAATAGCCTGTATGGAGTATGTTCCTGGTTTATGCCCACCAAGCAAGGTTATGTATGGAGCATTCAGAGACTCTCCCCTCACTCTTGACAGACTGACTTAGCCACCGAATACAGTATCACTGACAACAAACTGTATATCCTCAAACATCAATCCCGATCCTTGAGGTGCAAATTCAAATGGAACTTTAACATACTCACCAACAAAGAGATCTCGTTTGGGACCATACATAGTCACTGTCGGGGACAAATTGCAAATGTATGCTAGTTGAGCGGCTCTAGCCTCTTTCTCATATTCCAACCAATTTTGACTAACATTGCGGCACCAGTCGAAATGCTGCTGATAGGAGGCATCCCAACGGGGACCAGCAAACCCACACATATGTATTCTGTTCAATTTATCCTGAAGGGAACTTAACCGGGCATAGTCGGAACACAATTGATTAGGTTGAGTGACATGGGTGGCTGCTGGAGTCCCCTGACATTGGTTACTAAGAAAAAATAATCGAGCCATAGTTTCCATTTCAGCCGCCTTTTGGTCGACACTCTCACACCAATCCTTATGAGTCCCAATATTGCTATCCCAACGGGGCCCCGCAAAACCGCAACCTCGATTAAGATTTTCAATATTTTGTTCCACCGCCACTTTTCCATAGACACTACAAAATGCACTGGTTTTACCATGCGCAGAACAAACCAATAAACCAAGTACTATGATGGTTATGATACATGCAACTCTGATTATTCCCTGGAACATTATTCATCTCCCAACACAATGAAAAAACGTAAGTAATCCTATCTTTTCTACAAGAATGGATTATGCCTCAATACAACAGAAAATATATCAACCCTAAAAGCATATATTTCAAATCTTGATTAATATTTTCCTATAATCAGTACTGTCACATATGAGTTATGAGTTAACTCTATTTATACTTCAAAGCTTCCTCGATTTAATCCACAGTATCCATTTGTCTTTTACGAACTCTTATTATTTTATATTGTGTAAATAGGTACAGATGAGATACAAAAATGAAGAAAAATGTACTTTTCCTCTTTTTGTTACAATAAAAAAATTGTATTGTTCAATGAATACTGATTGATGGTGATAATCTTGTAAAATGACATGCAAAAAACGCTAACAAACATCCAACAACTATCTGATTCATCAGCTTCTTCTCATCCATCTCAGGGATTAATGCTTTTCCCAAAAATACAGGCTCCAAAGCCGGGAAAATTTATTTTCCATCGTAAACATCTTCACTCCCAGATTTCCAGCTTATTACAACAAGGCCACCTTTGGATAACCGGTCCACCCGGAGCAGGTAAAACAGTCCTAGCCGCTGACTATGTTGCCCAATCTCCTCTACCCGTTGCCTGGTATGAACTCGATTTACTTGATACGGATCTTGGTTCTTTCTTTGCCTCTTTCCCTCTCGCCTTCTCATCTTTGTATGCAGATCCTCCTTCAGCTATCCAATCGTTACCTCAATTTCAGCCTGAAGACATGCTGGGGTTGCCTGTTTTTGCCAGGAAATATTTCAGGTCCCTTTTTAGACTGCTATCAAATAATTTCTTACTTATCCTGGATAACGTTCAGGAAATACCCGACGATTCACCTCTTTTAGAGATTTTCACTCTTTGCTTGCAGGAATTACCGGTTGATTGCAAAGCTATTCTGCTCAGCCGGACTAATCCCCCGCCTCCATTTGCACGTCTCAGAATCAATGGCCGACTCCGGGTATTTAACTCAAAGATGCTCTCTTTTACCCAAGAGGAGATAGGTTCTGTTTTAACTTTGCACGGAATTATAAAGGAGCAGGAAAATTGTATCGATTACCTGTGGCAGACCACAGCAGGCTGGGCTGCCGGCCTCACCCTGTTACTCAAAGAACAAAACCGGCAAATATGTAGTATGAACTCAGGGGGAGAACTCGATCACCAGGAACTTTTTACTTATTTTGCAGGAGTCATTTTTTCCAGGTTAGAAAAAGACAAGAAAACTATACTTATGGCGGCAGCCTTTTTACCGGAAATCCAACCAGAAATTGTAGACCGCCTTACGGGTATTGTTTCCAGTGAAAAATATTTCCACAAACTCTGCCGAAACAATTTTTTTACCTATGCTTTGACCGGGGAAGAAAAACTGTTTCAACTGCATCCACTGTTCAAGGAATTCCTTCAAACAAAGGCAACAGAACTGCTACCCAAGGCCCACCTCAATAACCTCCTTGAGAAAGCTGCTGAAATATATCTGGCTGCAGGAAATGTTGAATATGCTGTTGATTTGCTCAATCTGGCAAAAAAGTGGCACAAAAGTGTAGCTCTGATAGTAAAAACAGGGGCTGGCATGATAGTCGAAGGCCGGTTTAAGACGTTGCTCAGGTGGAAACAAGCCCTGCCCAAGGATGTCGTAAACGGAAACCCGTGGTTACTTTTTTATTTCGGAAATGCGACGATTGCTTTTGCTCCACACCAGGCAATTGAGATTTTGAAACACTGTTTTAATCTCTTTAAAAAGCAGGAAAATTCTCAAGGTGCCTTGATAGCCTGTTCTGCTCTTACGAACTCGATAATCAATCATCTTTCCGAGCTGGCTTTACTGGATCCATGGTTAGAATATTTGGACAAGCAGCTTGACCCCAAGACGTTTCCAGACGAAAATTCTTTTGAAAATAATACCATCGCCAATGCAATTTTCAGAGCACTCGTATTGCGCCGTCCTGACCATCCTGATGTGGACGTCTGGAGACGCTATGTTGTCAGGCATGGCGGAATGCATCCGGCCTTAATCACCCATTATTTATGGACTGGTCGCTTCATGGAAGCTCGGGCTGCCCTTGATCATATTTACACTAACCAGACAAAAATAGGATCAAGGCTTCAATTGTCAGCCATAAAAGCAATGGAGATACAGTACTACCTTATAATGAGTGAGCCTGACAAATGTATCCAGGCTGTCAATGAAACCGTAAAGATGATGACCGAAACAGGTATCCGCATTTGGGAAGTGCATTGTTTAATTCTGGCGGCTGGATGTTGTCTTAACTGTGGAGAAGCAACAAAAGCATCGCACTTCCTGATGGCAACGGAAAATAAAATACATCATGCACGGCTGCTGGAGAGGAGTTTTTACCATGTAGTTAAAACTTTGGAGGCCATGCTTGCGGACAATCTAACAGCAGCGGACAGGCACCAGCAATCTGCGTTGAAAATGGCTCACATTATCGGTATGCCATCCTATGACCTTTGGTGCTGGTATGGATCTGCACTTGTTGCCATTTTGCAAGAAAATTACACAATGGCATCTTTCCGGCTTAATAATGTTTTAGACCAGGCCATATCATCCAAAAATCCTTGGTTCATATGTCAGGCTTATCTTGGTCTTGCCTTTATGCATTTGCAAAAAGACGAGAGACGACAAGCCGTAACCTTTCTACACAATGGCTGCCTTCTGGCCCGACGTAATAATTACCTGACCTTTTTCTTTTTTCTACCGAAGATGATGTGTGCTCTCGCCGTACTGGCACTTGAAGAGAATATTGAAACCACTTTTATATCTAGATTAATCAAACGATGGAATCTGACCCCGGAACAGCCGCCACTTCATCTGGACAACTGGCCATGGCCTTTAAAATTTTATACATTGGGGAGATTTTCCATAATTCGACATGGGAAGAAACTCAAACCGTCAAACCTTTCCCAGAATAAACCACTCCTCCTCCTTCAGGCCCTGATTGCCCTTGGAGGAAGACAGGTAAGTAAAGCCCGCCTGGCCAATATTCTTTGGCCTGACAGTGATGGGGATGAACAGGCAGGTTCACTGAAGATAACGCTGCATCGGCTGCGGCGGTTGCTAGGTACCCCTCATGCAATTGTCCAGACGGCAAGCTATCTCTCACTCAACTCTCATATTTGCTGGGTGGATAGCTGGCAATTTGAACGTCTAGGAAACCAGGCTCTGCTTCGAAATCCCAAGAATATCAACACAATAACAAATACTACAGACAAAGCTCTTACATACTATACTGGTTCTTTTCTCACTTCTCTGGAACGCGAATCGTGGACCTTTGATTATCGCCAACGACTGCAAAAAATTCATAAACGGTTGTTAACCCGTTCGCTCAAAACCATTCAAGAGGAAGTCCGGGCTAATCCGGCAGAATAATATAATTGCAATCACCAAAATGTAAAATTTGGATAAGTCTTGAATTTCTGACCATCAGACTCAGGCAAATACCTTTGTTACGGGGACCTCACTCCCCAGTGATCCTGCTGGGTAGTTTCCGTGGACATACATTCTTTTTCAACTACTGCACCCTGGAAATCCAGAACACAGGTCGATATCAAATTGTTTATCCGGTACAGAGAATACTGTATAAAGATATAGGATTAGGTGACACCATCCTGGCAGTACGCCACTACGGTGAAGAACTGTTATCCTGGTCCGGTTTTCTTTGTCGTAGAGTTCCATGAGGTACTGATTTTTTCTGATTGCGCATGAAACCCAGTCAGACTCAAACGGTGTAGAGGCAAAACACTCATATTAAATAAGCCCCACCTGATGGAGTTTTTCTGCAATAAAATAAACTTGTCCCCCCTTTGCACTCTGTCTAATCTATTCCAACAATGAAACACCTTTTCCGGGCATACAATTTCTTGTTTTTGCCTGAAAAATTCTTGCATTTTACCTGCTTGCCTTGTAATTTTATTTCAGTTTTATTTCAGTTTTATTGATGAACAAGCAGAGTGTTGTAGCCACTATCTGAACCAATATACAACTTGGCAAGGGAACGTGGTCGCAGAAATGGTGCTAAAGATAGCGATTAGGAGTGTTTTTCCTCAAAATCCATTGAATGCATCACCTTGATCTGCTGAGAAGTCAGCGCAGACTCATCTTGGAAGTCTGCCATCAGTTCCGTTGGATTAGGAAATCCCTTAAAGTGCAATTTTACATAAACGAGGAGTAACTATGACGATTGATGATAAAGATACAACAGAAAGCGGTGAGCAGGTCAATGTCTCACATGTGACAGATGCGAAAGAGTCGTATATTCACGGTGAGTATCCAATTGAAGATAGGGATACTGAAATGTTTAATCCCTTTTTTACGCGTAAGCGAACATGGATGGTGATTGCATCAATGGTTCTCTTTTTCGGTATTCTTACTTTTGTGCATCCCGATGTGTCAGCAATTGAGAAACTGGATCAATCACGTGTTACAGTTGGACTAGGCATATTTGCCTGTATCGCCTTTTTGTGGTTGACTGAGGCTATGCCCCTTGCGGTTACATCATTGTTCGTGCCTATTCTGGCATCCGTTATGGGGGTATTCAGCGTAAAAGAAGCACTCGCAAACTTTGCACATCCCTTAATTTTTATATTCCTTGGTGGTATGGCACTGGCCAGCGCACTGGCCTACCAGGGCATTGATAAATTTATCGCAAATCGTATCGTACTGGCAAGCAAGGGCAATATGGGACTTGCCGCTCTCTACCTCTTTCTTGCAACCGCAGTATTATCAATGTGGATGAGTAATACCGCAACGACTGCCATGATGATTCCCCTCATACTCGGTATCGTAGGGCAGTTAACCATCAAGGATGAAAAGTTGCGCAACCGTACTGCAATATTTTTTCTGCTGGGCGTGGCTTATTCAGCCAGTATTGGAGGCATGGGAACAATCGTCGGTTCACCACCAAATGGGATAGCTGCTAAACAAATGGGAGTCAGCTTCGCTGAATGGATGAAGTTCGGTATCCCTTGTGTCGTTGTCTTATTACCTGTTATGATTTTGGTGCTGTGGGTAGTTTTAAAGCCTCATTTGAAAGAGAGGATAGAGGTTGAGCGTTTGGATTTTGTCTGGACGAAACCACGGAAAATAACGCTTATCATTTTCGCGGTAACTGCACTTTCCTGGGTGTTTTCAAAAAAACTTGCACCACTCTTTGGTATCAGCAAATCTTTTGACACTCTGGTGGCTTTAACCGCAGTATTCTTGCTCATCTTTTTCCGCGTCGTTCGCTGGCGGGATATCGATAGATCCGTTGACTGGGGTGTACTCATGTTGTTTGGAGGTGGTATAACTCTAAGTTCTGTGGTGAGTCATACCGGGGCAAGTGTTTACCTGGCAAGTTTATTTGCAAACGGTGTAGCAAATTTTTCCATCCTGATGCTCATTGGCGCGGTTTGCCTGTTTGTCATATTCTTGACTGAGTTGTCCTCAAATACAGCAACGACAGCATTGTTTGTTCCGATTTTCTATGCAGTCGGCCTGGAAATGAACCTTAATCCTTCATTACTTGTATTAACACTTGCGTTATCCGCATCGTGTGCATTTATGTTGCCGGTAGCCACACCACCAAATGCCATTGTATTTGGAACAGGCATGGTACCACAAAAAACTATGATGCGCGTTGGTTTAGTACTAAATCTGGTGATGGTGGTTGTACTCACGTTACTTGTCAAAGCATTGCTTTAGACGACAGCTAACATATTGAATTCACATAGTTGAGGAAGAAAAATGGTTAAGCAGCGAAAGTTAGGGCGTGCATATGCGTATACACGATCGTTAACAATAGCCACCATGGCAATCTTTTTAATGACTTCAATGATCTCTGAGGTTTCAGCGGAAGAAATTGTCGTCAAATTTTCCCATGTGTCGACCGTCAATTCGCCCAAAGGTCAAATGGCGGTCAAACTACAAAAACTCGTTAAAGAACGGCTTTCAGGAAAAATCAAACTTGAAGTCTACCCAAACTCTTTACTGTATACAGATAGCGAGGTTCTTCAGGCTGTCTTGCTTGATGAAGTACAACTTGCTGCGCCATCTTTATCAAAATTTGGCAACTACACTAAAAAACTGCAAGTATTTGATTTGCCGTTTCTCTTTAGAGACATGGAATCGGTTGAACGGTTTCAGCAAAGCCCCCTGGGTCAAAGTTTACTCAACTCAATGAGCGACAAAGGACTTGTAGGGTTAAGCTATTTCCATAATGGATTTAAGCAGTTATCTGCAAATTCCAGAGTTTCAATTCCCGTTGATGCACAGGGATTAAAATTTAGAATTCAAAACTCTGATGTCATTGCCGCACAATTTGCAGCTGTTGATGCCATCTCTCTCAAACGTCCCTTTGCTGAAGTGTATTCACTGTTAAAAGCAGGAACAGTAGATGGACAAGAGAATACCTGGTCAAATATGGGGTCTTCCCGAGTGTATGAATTACAAAAATTTGTTTCTATAACAAATCATGGATTGATCGACTATATGGTTGTCACATCGGAAAAATTCTGGAATAGTTTACCGGACGATATCCGCAAGACCTTCCATGAAATTATTCTTGAAGCCGCAAAATATGGTAACGAGGTTGCGGCTGCACAGGCAGTTTCCGATCGGCAGTTAATTATAGACTCTCCGTTCACGACGGTTGTTACCCTGAGAAACGGGGAGCTCGCCAAATGGGTAGCAAAGATGAAACCTGTATGGAAACAATTCGAGGATGAAATTGGCAGAGACTTGATTGATGCAGCATTAGCTGCAAATAAACTGTAGGTTGGCAGGCAATCCAGTATTCAGCATAACCTGCTGAGTATAATGACGATTTGAGGTAATAGAAGAATCAGATAATCGTGTTCTTACTATTACCTCAAACATACCTCTCTTTCGTCACCCATCCTTGCCTACGTTTACATAATACACTTCGCTCCCCCTGAAGAATGTACAAATCTCCGATTTCTTCTCCCCTGATTACAAACCCTGCTACTCACTCTTTCGTAGTGTTGTTAAATCTGACAATTTTTGTGTGGCCATAACCGCTCTCGCCCTCCCCTTCTGATTTTTCCTTCCAACTGGTAACCAAAAAAAAGTGTTCTTTCACTGACTTGGTCGACATATTGATGCTACGAGTGCTTCGTTATTCAAAAACTTGCTCCTCAAAAATTGAAGCGATCTCCTATATTGAATGAAAATCCTTTTTTCTCAAGGTATCCAGAATAGCATGATCTACACAATTCAAATGTACCATCCTGTTACAAAGTAAAACAAAACTCCAACAGACAATCACCTGCAAATCGATCACTCTACAGACAACAAATGAAGAAGAGATCGATTGACCAACCTTATACATTGGAGACGCACGGTGATGAAAAACACTCAGAGAGCCATATCAGCAATTTCAAAGTACACACATATACACCTCCTTATTATCACAGTATTATTCTCAACTGTTCCAGCAAGCGCAGCCACGACTGAAGGTCTACAGACGACCAACAACATCCGCCCTTCCACAGTATCTGGATTCCCCCAACTTACAAACAACTCCAACTTCACCGTTGGCCTGGGCGTTGGCTTTTCAACAAACCCGTATAAAGGCGTAGATGATGAGGTGTTACCATTCCCGGAAATCAGCTACCAGAAAGGCAATTTTTCAATCGATTTTAGTGGGATTGGATACACAGTTTATTCCACCGACAACTGTGCGATTACATTGCTTGGTTCGTGGCGCTCGGCCCCATATGACGATGATGACAGCTCCTATCTCAAAGGGATGGAGGACCGAGATTTTGTCATTGAAGGTGGGGTCTCGGCCACCATGGAGACATTCCTTGGTGATATCGAAATTACGGCATTAAGTGATGTAACAAACAACCATCAGGGGCATACTATAACTGCCCAGTATTCAGCCCCAATTGTCAGCGATTCCTGGATTATTGTACCTGTTGCCGGAATTGAATGGGAAACGGAAAAGGTAATTGATTACTACTACGGTGTACGACAATCGGAAGTACGAGATGATCGTGCAAGGTATGACGGGAAAGCCACGTTTACACCTTTTGTCGGGCTGAACGGAGTTATGGAAGTGTATAAGGATTTTTCCATTCAGGGTGGTATCAACTGGGCATTTCCTGGAAGCGGTATAACTGACAGCCCGCTCATCGAAGACGATTATGTTCTGTCTGGAGCCCTGAGCCTGAACTATTCTTTCTAGTCGGAATCCACCGGTAATGAGCAAGAGTATCGCACTTATCTGCTGTCTGGGCACACTATTATCCTTTGCAGGATGCGGATTACTTTCCGGAACACATCAAATCCATTTGCCGGAAGATCTTCCGGCTGTTTGGTCGGATGAGATTCATATTGAAAAGCTGCCCATCACCACAAAATTGCTGGATTTAATTGATGAGAAACAGGTAAAAATTCTTGTCCAGGAAGCGCTTGATAACAACCCGAATCTCAGTGCTACCGCCCATCGCTTGCAAGTTGCTGGATTTCTTTTGGGCGAAACCCTTTCCAGGCTGCTGCCCAATGTTAATACCACATATTCTGACGGGCGTACCAATCAGGGTGTGGATACCGTTACTGGAAAAAACCTGGTAACTCATTCACATAAAATATCCCTAGGAATCAATTGGGAGATAGATCTCTGGGGACGACTGGCGGATGAACACAACGCATCAAAACAAGATGTATCAGCTAAAGAGCATGAATATCTACAGGCCAGAGACGCACTGGCAGCCAGAGTCATTCAGACATGGATCAACGCCATTGGCTTGAAGCGGTCAGTGGAGATTGAACAGGATCGCGTGGATGTCTTTGAACACATCCAACAGGTTCTGGTCAAACGTTATAGAAATGGCCTTGGAAACCTGGATGAACTATCCACGGCTGCAAGCAGAACGGAAATAGCGCGAGCTGACCTCAGTGGACAGCAGACTGCTTTTCTAAGGAAAAAACGGGTAATGAAACTACTGTTAGGCAGGTACCAGGGTGGCCCTTTAATCTTCCAGGGCGAACTACCGGAAGTGTTATCCCCGCCCGTTCATACCCCTGCAACTGTTCTGTTACATCGACCAGACATACGGACAGCACTGGCAAAAGTGGAATCAACACGTCTTCTGGCAAATGCGGCTGAAAAGGCCCGTTTGCCCGGATTTAATCTCTCCGGGCACCTTTTTAAAGAATCAGCAAGCCTTAATACTCTCGGAAACGCTACCGGTTACTGGAGTGTGCTCGGATCGCTACTACAACCACTCTTTGACGGTGGAAGATTAAAAGCAGTTGCGCAGGCTGAACATACTAAATTTCAGGCATCACTTATGGATTTGCGAGCAACTGTCCTGCAGGCCATAAAAGAGGTGGAAGACGGTTTTGATCTTGAGCGCGATTATGGGGCACATACTCAGTTCCTCATACTTGCGGCCAGCGAAGCAGAAAAAAGCAGTCGTTATTACACCCGGCGATATCAGCAGGGACTGGATACCATTCACAACCTTTTAATTGCCAAAGAACAGGAGATGTCCGTAAAAAGCAGGCTTAATCAGGCAATGACCAGGCGATTGAGTAATCGCATTGATCTGGCCCTGGCCCTTGGTGTCGGCGTGGCTGACAATCCTGTCTCCACTCAAAAATTGTAAGATTATGACTCAGGATAAAAAAAAACAACCAGGTCTCAAACCACAGAGCATAAAAAGATGGAAGGTCTTTGTCATCATGACAGCCGTATGCATCGCCGTGGGTTTTGCTGCATTTCAGCTGGAACCGGCTGCCGCAAAACATGCAACCATTGAAGGGGTTACTACCAGGGGAATGGTTGTCACCGTGCGTTCTGTTATACCAGGAACATATGCGGGAAACATCACTGCTCTTGGCGAAGTCGTCCCGCAGAAACAGATCACAATCAAAAGCCAGGTTGCAGGAAAGATTGTCTTCCTGTCTGAGCAGCTGGAAATGGGAAACCTGGTGAGAAAGGGCGAGTTACTGATTCGAGTGGAACAGAGTGGTCTTCGACTACAGGTGGCTGAGGCCAAAAACCGGTTGGCTGCAGCAAAGATCAACGTTTTAAAAGAAGAACGGGAGGCAAAAGAGGCTCGGACAAACTGGCGACTGTCAGGCCTGGAGGGAGATCCTGCTTCACCGCTGGTTCTCAGGGAACCGCAGCTTATTGCAGCCCGCTCAGAACTGGAAGCTGCCGGGGCCTCTCTCCTACACGCTAAAACCATGCTGAAGCATACGGAAATTCGTGCACCATTTGATGCCATCGTTATCCGGCGAAAAGTAAATCCCGGTGAAACACTTTTTGAGACTGATGAAATCGCCACTCTCTATGGAGTGGAAAACGTTGAAATGAGTTTTCATTTAGCTGCTGATAGCTGGGCCTTGCTCCCTGATGCTATCGAGGATACACAGGTTACGCTCTTTGATACCGTTCAATCTGCAAACTGGGAGGCTTTTGTTGTTCGAAAGAGTTATCACCTGGAAAGAAAATCACGAATGCGAACACTTATTTTGCGTGTTCAGCATCCGTTGAAGAGTACCCCGCAGCTCCTACCGGGAACATTTGTCAGAGCTGAGATAACAGGCAAGAATATACCACATTTATTACGTATCCCAGAATCTGCGTTAACCAAACAAGGGCTTGTCTGGTTTGTAGATACGAAGAAACAGCTGCACAAGTATCATCTGGAGCCACTGTTTTATGGCAATGGTGTCGTGTATCTTCCGGTGCCGGAATCAACGGAAACAACCGGAGAAAATCCTTTGCTGGTTGCCGTTTCCCCCAACTCCAGTTTTGTAGATGGTCTGGTCGTTCAACCAATGCCAGACAAGGAAATGCAGGATGATACATAATCTCTCAGCCTGGTTTACCAAAAACCCTGTTGCCGCTAATCTGCTGATGCTGCTTATTTTAATTGGTGGTTTCTTCACCCTTAAATCCATCCGCATTGAAGGTTTTCCTGCCATTCCTCCTAGCTCTGTCACCATCACAACAGTGAACCCCGGTGCAAGCGCAGAGCAGATAGACCTGGGTATTTCCCGAAAAATTGAAAAAAGCCTTGAGGGAATGGCTGGTATAAAAAAAATATCATCCCTGTCTGAACAGAATGTTTCATCAGTCTGGGTTCAGAAAATCAGTCGATTTGATCTGGATCGTTTTCAAAATGAGATCCAAGAGAGGGTAAATAGTATCGTTGACCTGCCCCGACAGGCGGAACGACCATCGATCAGCAGAGATGAGCTTACCGTGGAGGCGCTGCTTGTCCAGGTGTATGGAGATGCCGATAAGGCCACCCTACAAAAAGTTGCCAGGAACATCAAAGATGAGCTGCTTGCTCACCCTAAAATCACCAAGTTAAAACCCTTTGGCCTGCTTCCCTATGAAATCCGCATCGAAGTAGATAATGAGCTTCTGCAGGCCTACAATATAACGCTTGCAGATATTGGGGCGGCCATCGAGCGTAGCTCTCTTGATTATCGCATGGGTAGCATTGAGAGTAAAAACGGGAAGGTGGTTATTCGTGCCGACTCCAAGGCCGAGAACTACAGAGATTTTGCATCTATCCCACTACTGACGCAGGCTGATGGCAGCAGCCTGCTGATCAAGGATATCGCGACTGTCAAACGCGGGTTTGAAGAGGAAAATCGTTTTGCTCGTTTTCAGCGCCAGCCGTCAGTGGGTATGCAGATTTATACCAGTAAAAAAGGTCATCTTCTTGAAGTGAGCGCGGCTGCCCACCAGGTTATTGATAAAATACGGAACCAGCTTCCGGAGAATATCCACGTGGATATCTGGGGTGAGTATGCCATCTACATGAAAACACGGCTCTCGCTGCTGGCTGATAATTTTACGCAAGGCTTGCTGATCGTGTTTGCATTGCTGGCTGTTTTTCTGAATCTCAAGCTTGCCTTCTGGGTGGCCATGGGCATCCCTATCTCACTTGCCGGTACAATAATATTGATGGGGGACAGGCTGCTTGGGTATTCACTCAACGAAATCACAACTTTTGGGATGATCATCGTCTTGGGAATTCTGGTGGACGATGCCGTTGTTGTGGGTGAATCTGTTTTTGCATCCCGCAGAAAAATTAAAGACCCTGTGGCAGGGACCATTAAGGGGGTCCGGCAGGTCTCTACTGCAACGATTTTTGGCAGCCTTACCACTGTGGCAGCCTTTTATCCACTCCTTTTAATTGATAATGAGCTAGGTAAAATTTTTTCCGGTTTTTCCATAGTGGTTATCATTTCGCTTCTGCTATCGTTGCTTGAAAGCAAGCTCATTTTACCGGCACATCTGGCAGCAATCCGCATTGGCTCCCCTGCTTCCGTGTCCAGGAGATTCATTCCGCGTCTTTGGGGCAGGGTGCAATCTTCGGCAAGTACTTTTTTATCCTTTATCAACCATATTCTTTATCAACCACTACTTAAGCAGGCCTTACATCACCGGTATACAACAATACTGATCTTCCTGACCATAGCAGTGTGCTCAATTTCCTTGATTGCAAACGGCTGGGTGCGTACGGTTTTCTTCCCTGCTGTTCCTGGCCAGATCATTTCCGTAGAGATGGAAATGGTGAGCGGCAGTCCCCTTGATCTGACGCGTACTCATATTGCCGCCATCGAACAGGCTGCCGAAGAGCTGAACCAGGAGGTACAAGCAGAATTACAGACCGACACCCCACCCATTGCCAAAATCATGACGGCCATGACAGGCCCGCTTACTGCCCTGATCTTTGCAGAACTGCAACCTGAGAATACGCGACAAATCAAAACCATGGACACGCTTGCCAGGTGGCGTAAAAAAGTTGGAAAACTTGAAGGTATTGAGAAGCTGAGTTTCAGTGGGTCATTTGAATCCACTGGCGGGTTTGTTGTTGAACTTACCGGTCGTGATGAACATCTACTCCAAGCTGCTGCCCGTCATTTCACACAATCGCTTGCTGAACTGGATGGCGTGACTGACATCCGGGATGATTTTAAAGAAGGGAACCCGCAGATACGCTTACAGCTGAAGCCCGCAGCCAGGCATTTAGGACTCAGCGAGGCTGATCTTGCCCGCCAGATTGGTGATGGCTTTGGTGGCCTTGAGGTTCAGCGAGTGCAGCAGGATGGCGAAGAAGTGAAGGTAGTTGTGAAGTATAAAAAACAACGACGCCAGTATATGGCAGATCTTTTAAAAATCAGCATTCAAACTGACAAGGGGCTCTGGGTACCACTTTCTTCTGTGGCTACCATGACATCAGGTACTGTTCCCTCTTCTGTTCAGCGTCAAAATGGCCGCCGGGTTGTCAGTGTTTCTGCCTCACTCGATAAAAAAACCATAAGCCCCAACGAAACATTTACCTGGATTACAGAAAACATAGTCCCTGAATTTAAACGCCTCTATCCGGGAGTCAGCATCAAAGGTGCTGGAGAACTTGAAGAAATAAGTGAACTCAAGGGCGGTATGCTGCGCGCACTGAGTATGATCTTTCTTTTTATTTATAGCCTTCTTGCCGTGCCTCTCAAATCCTACTGGCAACCATTTGTGATTATGTCTGTCATTCCCTTTGGGTTTGTGGGTGCTGTAATCGGCCACCTCATCACCGGTACTTCGCTTTCTCTTCTCTCATTTTTCGGGATGATGGTTGTCATGGGTGTAGTTGTCAATGACAGCCTGGTAATGATGACCAGATTCAATGACTACAGGCAAAAAGGCGAAAATCTGCAGACGTCTTTACTCCAAGCTGGCGGAAGCCGTTTTCGGGCAATTTTCCTCACCACGGCAACCACGGTTTGTGGACTAATGCCGCTGCTGCTTGAAACTTCTGAGCAGGCGCAGTATCTGATTCCTGCGGCTCTGTCAATTGCCTGGGGAGAACTCTTTGCTACACCCATGACATTGCTCATTGTTCCGGTGCTAATTAATATGGGAGATGATTTACGATGGTTTCAAATCCTGAATCCGCAACGCTTATTTATGAAAAAAGAGAAACTGAAATGAATACAACCAATGGCCACCCAAACACCGCAAGAAATGTTGGAGTGTTGTTTATAATTGGAACGGTTACAGGTATTTTGAGCCTTGTTCTTACAGGCTCTCTTATCGGTAATCCTGATTATCTCACTCTTGTATCTGCCCATGAAACCAAAATCATCATGGGAGCACTCCTGGTTTTAATCATGGGGTTTTCCCTTGCCATGGTGCCTGTTTTGTTGTTTCCGATCTTCAAAGAGTATAACGAACCCCTGGCCCTTGGGGCAGTTATTTTCAGGGGGGCACTTGAGGCTTTTTCCTATATGGCTATTGCTGTCTGTTGGCTCTTGCTCCTGTCATTAAGCCAGAAATATGTCCAGGCAGAAACTCCGGATGCGTCATATCTACAAACGCTGGGCGCCATAATCCAGGCAGCAGTTGATCGAATCAGTCAAATAATGACCATTGTTTTCAGCCTTGGTGCCCTGATGATTTATACTTTATTCTACCTGTCAAAACTCATTCCAGACTGGTTGTCGATCTGGGGTTTTGTAGGGGCCGTTGTCTATATGACAGTACCATTATTGGGCATGTTTGGCGTTCAGTGGGAGATTTTTTATGCTCCACTGGCAGTACAGGAAATGGTGTTGGCGATTTGGTTGATAGTTAAAGGATTCAATACACATGCATAACGAAAAAAAAATCAATATTCTTAGATGTCAGGAGGAGTACTCGTATTAATTAATTCAACACAGGAGGTACACACATGAGTAAATTTATGATGATCTTCAGAAAAGACAAAGAATCCCCAATGCCATCACCCGAGCAAATGAAAAAGGGTATCAAACAATGGCAAAACTGGATAGGCGGCATTGCTGCACAAGACAAGTTTGTTGCAACCGATGCACTCGGCTACCAGGGAAAACTCATCAAGGCAGATGGTACGATTATCGATGGGACATATGCTGAAATAAAGAAAATTGTTGGTGGATATATTATCGTTAAGGCCGACAGTCTAGACGAAGCAGTAGCACTCGCTGATGGTTGTCCAATATTTAGCATTGGCGGCACAGTTGAAGTTCGTGACATTATGGATATTCCCACTGGATGATGATTATGTGGTCAAGGGAGGGCAAATGCTCTCCCTTGATACCTGGGCGCATCCACTTTTAATTACTCCGCTCTTGACTCATGCATACTAATGTTAGTATGCAAACATACACCATCATATTATCTGTGAGGATTCAGATAAGAAATGAGTCCTTCTTCTCAACGGAGTTTCTCTATGAATATAATTAAAACCAAGGAGAGTTTCTTAATCCTCTGCCGTAAGGCATGTAGTACCACTGCCTCCAGCGCATTGGGCATTGAATTCATAGATGCCAGTGAAAACGAAGTCACCGCTGTTATGCCAGTTACAGATGCTTCCAGACAGCCACTTGGCCTGTTGCATGGTGGAGTAAACATGGTGCTTGCTGAAACTGTTGCGAGTATGCACTGTTGCTGGGGAATTGATCTGACTAAAAAAATACCTTTTGGTATTGAAATAAACGGTTCACACCTTCGCCCAGTAAAAGAAGGGCATGTAAAAGCTGTTGGCACAATTATTCGTCGCACCAGAACGCTTGTCACCCACCAGATTGATATCTTCCATGGAAATAACAATGACCTGGTCGCCACGGCACGGGTGACCAATTATTATAAAAAAACAAATGTGGGAGCAAGCCTTCTACCGTAACCATCCGGGTAGATAACAACGGATGTATATCTCCAGATCAATATGAAAAAGGATGGTGGAAGAGCAAAAATTGGCTTACCGGCTTCCCCACTTTTTTGTGGCAAGATCAATTTTTTCGTGTATCCTCCCGGGGAAACTCTTTCATTGTGGTACCTCCCCTTCCTTAAAAAAGCAATCACTCGGGTGTCCACTTCTTTCAACTTATCTCACACTATGGACAGACGAAAACACCTTAAACCATTATTACGTATTCTCTTTTGCTTTCTTTTTTGTATAAGCTACGGCCAAGTGGCTATGGCAGCTATCCTTGTAGTGAATACCTCCCAGGTCACCCCGAATGAGGCTATCTCTATTACTACAGGCGATGTATCCGGCGATCGTGACTGGGTCGGTATTTATCGAAAAAACGATTCAAATGACCGGGGTAATCTGCTGAGCTGGGACTGGGTGAGCAATGGCACTTCATCACTTACTGGTATTGCCGATGCAGGAGAGTATGAGGCACGTTTATTTTTTCATAATTCTTTTACTTTAGAAGCTCGTGTTGCATTTACCATAGCTTCAATCACCTCGCCACAATCCAATACTCGGGCACTCAACAGTGTATTAGCATTACTTTTACAGGAAAGTGATGCTTCATCAATTACATTATCAAACCCACACTACTCATTAAATGAAAATATTAATATGATGGTGAGTGGATTATCAGGTGATCACGACTGGGTCGGTATTTATCGAAAAAACGATTCAAATGACTGGGCGAATGTACTGACCTGGGAGTGGGCGACTGGTGACACGCTGACACTTGATGGTATTTCCAATACAGGTAACTATGAAGTGAGACTTTTCTTTCATAATTCATTCAAGGCCGAAGCTACATTTGCATTCAGTGTTAACGACAGTGACAACGTAGTTATAGAGACTTATGCTGCTAAAAATTATGTGGTTTACAGGCCAAAAGATAATCTGGAGAATGCCCCTATTCTGTTAGCTGTAAGCTACGAAACGGTACTGGGAGATCCCGATAATCCCGCATTTAGCCAGCGACTTGAGGGATTAATGAAATATATAGCTTCTCAAGGTGTATATGTTATCGGTCATACGGCAAATACAGGCGATGATGAGGCATCCGCGGACTTAATACCATTGTTTGCAACAGCACTTACAGAGAGCCTGGCAAAATATCCACGACTCAATAAGTCAAAGTTTGGAATAATTGGCCAATCACGTGGAGGCGGGCATGTCTTTAAAATAATGCAATACTTTAAGTCTCAGCAATATGGGAGTAATACGAGTTTTGTTGTTCCCCTTGATGGTTCTTTTGCCCATGAAATGAGTATAGCTGATTTAAACAACCTTCATACGGACTCACTCTTTATACAGTTTGGTGGAGCCATAGGAAATATTACAGATCCGAGAAGAACTCTCAGCATTAACAAGCTTTTGCCGGGAAATACAAACAAAGGCTTTATAACGATTGATACAAATTTAGGTCATGGCTGGGATGATCATCTCTATGCATATGGAAGCTTAGAGACTTTTTTGACTAAAAGGACATTGGTCAACTCAATAAATGCGATAGTAGACTATGAGTTATTTAATATTCAAAATGCAAAGAATAAAGTTTTTGATACGAAGAGTACAGCGGCAACGATTCTAGATATTACAAACAACTTAAAAGCAAATTTTCATGAGTATAATTATGCATGTGATGGTCAGGGAACCTCTGAAAATGTACAATATACTTTTCTGGAAGATGTCAATTATTGTACGGCGTATTGATTAAGAATTACAACAAACTTAGCGCAGTCGCTCCTCATCTGTAGGAGCGACAAGTAAAACTGACCAGGCATCCCCTTCGCTCAGCTCCCCCATACAGATCGCTGCATCAATCTATAAACAAGTTTTTCTTTATGGGTCGCCATCCCTCCTTAAGTAATCACCTTTGTCCAGGTTGAAGTCACCAAAAAACATGCCCATATTTACATATAGAAACTGTGTGAGCGGTAAAAGCCCCGATGATGAAATTTTTATCTGCTAGGGCCCAAGGTTTGCGTATGCTCCCATATTTACGAAAGGGGAGCCAGGGTCTGGTTTCAGAAAATCAGGGGAAACGGGATCAGTGCTCAGGAAAGTGATCTGTTCCTGTATATTCCATGAATTATTTGTTCCAAGATGGCTGTACTGGCTCCCATTATGAGAGGCAATATTATATTCAACAGTTGTGTCTGCCACGCCATTGATCCCCACAGTGCCATTTCTAAAGGATGTGTTGTATTGAAACACAACATCGTGACCAACATTGTAATCCAGGCCTCGTGCCCTGTTGTCGTAGGCGATATTATGTTTGACAACTGCTCGCAGCCCATTGGTCGCATCAGGATTCAGGTTGCCACCTGCTTTTATGCCATTGCCGTCGCCATCTCCCCGGCCGTTATCATACACACGATTTAACTCCACAGACGTGTCATTGGAACGCCAGGTATCTATACCATCGTCTGAATTTGCATAGACGGTATTGTGGATGACAGTATTGTATCTTCCTGATGAGATGGCAATTCCATCGCTATTGCCACCGTTGGCTGCAAGTCCGACATCGGAATTTGCCGAGGAAATATTGTCCCGTATAATGTTATAACCGTATAGATAGGGAATAATATAATTTTCGTGATCTTCATGCCATTCCCCGCCATTAATGACGATTCCACTGCCTCTATTGTTGTGAGTATAACAGCCTTCAACTATATTATTACTCCCATACACGGCTATTCCTGCCCATCCCATGTGTTGAGCTTCAATTTTTCGTACAACAATGTAGCTGATACCACGTCCCAACGCTATACCACTTGTTCTTGCGTCAGGGTTGTTTGCAACATCATCTGCAGAACTGTA
>JAUTBQ010006683.1:0-49199 GCA_032361185.1 Lepetodrilus ovalis
CTGAGGTAGGGCGAATGCCGAATGCTGGAGCGGCGAGTACGGAATGCCACTAATGCACGAATGCTGAAGCGGCGAGTACGGGAATGCCACGAATGCACGAATGCTGAAGCGGCGAGTACGGGAATGCCACGAATACACGAATGCTGGAGCGGCGAGTACGGGAATGCCACGAATACACAAATGCACGAATGCTGAAGCAACGAGTACGGAATGCCACGAATGCGGGGCTTGTTCCGTTAATCGTTCAATCTGTTTTTGAACAGTATTCTCTCAATATTGTAAGCCATATTCACGATAGCATTCAGTGCCCCAAAACTAGTTACAACCTTTCAATAATCATTGCACCGGCTCCGCCACCACCATTACAAATAGCGGCTAGGCCGTATTTGCTTTTTTTATGTTGTAGGACGTTGGTTAGTGTGGTTACGATCCGTGCACCGGAAGCACCTAGGGGATGTCCCATGGCTACAGCACCACCAAAAATATCTACTTTTTTAGGATCTAAATCAAATTTCTTCATGAATGCTAGTGTCACCACAGAAAAGGCTTCATTAATCTCAAAATAGCCGATATCACTCATTTTTAATCCAGCTTTTTTTAGTGCAAGCTGGGCAGCAACAGGTGGAGCCATCGTGAACCACTGTGGTGCTAATGCTGCGTCCGCAAATGAGACAATCCTAGCAAGGGGCTTAAGGTTGTATTTTTTGACCGATTCAGCACTGGCCAAGACCAAGGCCGAAGCACCATCATTGATGGTAGAAGAGTTGGCAGCGGTGGCCGTCCCATTTTTTGTAAAGGCAGGGCGAAGCTTGGGTACTTTCTCAAAACTAACTCGAGTGTATTCTTCGTCTTCCGCAACCATCTTTGGAGCTCCTCGGCGTTGGGGTACAGCAACGGGCACGATTTCGTTGGCAAAATAACCCTTTTTTGTGGCGTTAGCGACTCTTTTATAGGATTGAATCGAAAAGGCATCTTGTTCTTCTCGAGAAATCTTGTACTTGGTTGCTGTTTTGTCTGCAAAGACTCCCATGGCTTGTTGATTGTATACATCGAGTAGGCCGTCTTTTGATAATCCATCAACCAAGGTGCTGTCCCCATATTTATACCCAAATCGGGCCTTGGGTACATAGAAAGGTATTTGTGACATATTCTCCATGCCGCCAGTGACAACAAGGTCTTGGAGTCCCAGCATGATGCTTTGGGCACCAAATGCCGTGGCCTTCATGCCGGAAGCACAAACTTTATTGACGGTTGTTGCGGGTGTCTTTTTATCTAGACCGGCTCCAAGAGCGGCTTGACGTGCTGGTGCTTGTCCAAGATTGGCGGAGACCACATTGCCCATGAATACTTCTTGGACAGCCTTTGCAGGCAAATTAGCTTGCGCCAAAACACCCTTGATGGCCGTACTTCCTAATTCTGTAGCAGAGACATTGGCAAAAACACCCCCAAAACTTCCTAAAGGGGTACGAGCAGCGGAGACGATGTAAACTTCTTTCATAATTTCATTTGGTTAACGTTGGTGAGCTGAGATGCCCAAACTCACTGCAAATGTCGTTAAAAAAAAGGAATGAAGCAAATAGGATGTGGAAGTAGTGATGTTAGTTGTAAATTTGGTGTTACGTTACTTTTTTGCTATTTTATTTGTAAAAAATACAAATTTGAAGGTGTTTATTGTTTTTGGGCTAATTGCTTGATTCAGAGTAACTTATAGAAGGTCTATGCGAATAAAATATTGGTTTTTGTAGATAGTTGCAAAATAAATGTGTGCAAAATGCGTCTTTTGGCATTTTTTTCTTTTCTTTGTTGGGTAAAATGCAGTATTTGAGAGTGTTTTGGTGGTGGCACTGCCATTTATTTTAGAATGTTGCTTTTCAAGTCTTAAACCCTTTTTTAAAACTTAAACCCTTTTTTATGAAACGAATTATACTTTTTATGATGGTCTTTTTGCTTGGCACAGTTGCTTATGCAGATGTCTGTACACAGACCTTTACCGAGTCAGGTAAAGATGATGATCCCACCACGGTTACCGTTGTTCCAAGTAATCTTTTATGTACAGGTGGTGGAACTATTTCCAGTGTAGTATTTCAAAATTCTGCTGGTAATCTTACAAATTCTTACTGTAGCAATTGGTATACATTTCATTTATTAGTGGATGGAGTTGAAATTGCAGTTGGATGTGCTGGTGATTTAAATGGCACTTCTATTGCAGCAGATTTTGCCACTATTGAGCTCCGGTCTGAAGATTTAGACGCTTATTAAGATAACGTTGTTCTAACTTTTGATTTAGAAGTCACTTATACACCTGCAGCATGTCCGGCCCCAACTGCCTTAGCAGCCACGAATATCACATCAACAGGAGCCGACTTAGGTTGGACAACAGGCGGTGCTAATGCGTGGGAAATAGTCGTTCAAGCTGCGGGTGCAGGAGCCCCTGCGGGTGCTGGCACAGCCACGTCTGCAAATCCGTATGTAGCTTCAGGGTTGACAGCTATCACTGCCTATGAGTTTTACGTACGAGATAATTGTGGTGGTGATTTGAGCACTTGGGTGGGGCCATTTGCTTTTACTACAGTGGCTAACTTGGCTGAATGTCCCACCTTGGTGGCTCCCGCTGATGGCGCTGTTGATCAAAATGGCAATGTAGAAGTGTCTTGGACTGCTTCTGTTACGGGCGACACAGCAACTAGTTATAAGGTGTATATTGGTGAAACTTCAGGTAGTTTGACATTAGCTGGAGAGATTACGGCACCATCTACTACGGCTGTTTTTAATGGTCTAGGCCTAAGTAAGGTATTTTATTGGTCTGTTAATCCTGTAAATACAGGAGGGGAGACTACTTGTTCTACGGAGTGGAGTTTTACGACAAAGAGTCCTCCATCAGGTCCTACCGGAGTTACTTGTACTACTGGTGGTGCAGCCATTGTTATTACAGAGGAAATGGATGCTCAAGGTAGTTGGACAGGTGATTTTGATAGTGGTAGTGCTGTTGGGAAATGGCATTTTGGGGCAAACACCCCTAGCTCAGATACTGGGCCTAGCTCACCGCATTCTGGCAGTAAATTTATGTATTATGAAGCGGGGACTTCTACTGATGTTGCATCAGCAGTTTCTCCAGCTTTTGATTTAAGTGCTGTTACTGATGATGCAGAATTGAGTTTTTGGTTAAATGCTCTGGGTGCCGGTATTGGGACGCTTGAAGTTGGTGCATCTAGTAATGCTACTGGTCCATTTACTAATTTGTTAACATGGTCAGGCCCGATAGGTGCTGATTTTATTCATGTAGGTTTGGATTTGGCTGCATATGTTGGAGGGAATGTTTATATTGAGTTTAAGCAGACCGGTATAGGTAATTATAGAGGGGACATTGCTATTGACTTAATGGAAATAACAGGATGTGTTTCTTGTGGTGCTGCTTCTAATGTTGTTGCCGCTAACGTTCTAGCTACTTCAGCAGACATTACTTGGAGTGATGGTCCTGGTTGTACTACAGCGAAGACTGTGACAGTGACCCCTGCAATAACTGGTTCACCTTTCACAGTGAATTGTGGTGTAGGAAGTCTTTCTCTAACAGGCCTAACTAAAGATACAGATTATTCTGTAGCCGTAACTAATGATTGTGGAGCTAATCCGACAGCATCTGTGGCTTTTGCTACTCAGCCTGATTTTTGTGCTGGTGATCATTTTTACGATACGGGTGGAGATGCCGGTAATTATTCTGATAATGAGAATAAAACTACAACCATTTATCCAGCAAATATGGGAGATGTAGTCACTGCGAAGTTTACCAGTTTTGAAACGGAGAGTGGTTGGGATGGTCTGATGATTTATGATGGTCCGGATAATACGGCTCCCTTGTTAAGTTCAGGTTCCGCCTCAGGTCATACAACTTGCCCTGATGGGGCTTGGACAGGGACGACCGTTCCCCCAAACTTTACATCAACACATGCCTCTGGTGCATTGACTTTTGTGTTTACTTCTGATGGTTCTAATACAAGGCCTGGTTGGGATGTTACGATTACATGTGCTGCACCAGCACCATGTCCAAACCCAGCTTGGACAGTACCAAGTGCTGCTTCTGGAGCAATCACATCTGATGCAAGTTGTGTAGATGGAGCATGGACACATTACTACAATAGTGTGTCAAATGAGATTTTATTATCACTAATGCTAGATGAAACCGCTGTAGTACATAGTAATGCCATAACATTAGATCCAAATGGAGCAGCACCAGATGCATTCTGGGCTGCGTCTGTAGCCGGGAATTTTGTTGATAATGGTTCTGGTGCTGCGTTTATGTATAGAAAGTGGAATGTTGCTCCGATAGTCCAGCCGGCAGCCGAAGTAGGTGTTAAGTTTTATTACACGAATGATGAATATGTCGCGGTTAATACAGAAATTACGAATAATGGAGGAGCTGCATTAACTAGTCATGAACAGTTGAGATTTTATAAGGTGCTTGATGGTAGCGATCCATTTTCTGTTGGCACATTACTAGCCGCCAATGGACAGGAGCTTGCCCATGGTGCAGCCGCTGCTACGGATACTTGGATTCATACTACGGAATTTGGAGAACATGCTGCGGAGTTTAAAGTCACAGGATTCTCCGGTGGCGGTGGTGGTGGTGCTACAGGTGGCTCCCCATTACCAGTAGAGCTTTCCCAGTTTACTGGAACGACAAAGACTCGATCTAATATGCTAATTTGGACTACGGAGAGTGAGCGCAATTCAAGCTATTTTGAAGTGCAGCGTTCGGTATCGGGGTCTATTGGTTATGAAGCTATAGGTAGGGTTGATGCACGAGGTAACTCTAGCGTCTTGGTTGATTACAGCTTTGAAGATGAGTCGCCAAGTAACTTAACCTACTATCGTTTGAAGATGGTTGATATGGATGGTTCTTATGAGTATTCGAATGTTATCAGCCTAGTGAGAGATGGTAAGGGATTTGGTTTGTTAGGAGCTTATCCTGTGCCAACAAGTGCTGAGTTGACTGTAGCATTTAATACAGATGAATCTAGCAATATGACCTTGGTCTTGACGGATATTACCGGTAGGATAGTGCTTACTGATAAGTTTGTTTCGACAAGTGGTATTCAGAAGCATCATGTTGATATGACTTCGTTAGTTTTGGGTACATATTTTGTTAAGTTATCCAATGGACAGCAGACGTTAGTACAACGTGTTGTGAAGCAATAGTGGTGTAAGTACACTAGTTTTACACGACTGAGAAGATAGGCCGGTTTTGCGCAAGCAAAACCGGCTTTTTAATGGAGGAAACAACAGATTGTCAGCCATTGTCTAAAAAGGCACATTAAAGCCAAAATAATTAAAAAAAAATGTGTAATCTTCTAATTTTTGTAGTAGTTTTGCAGACTATTTTTGCGTAAGCGAAATAAAAAGACATGATTATGAGTATTCAGCATACAGTTGCCGAAAGGTTTTTGAAATATGTACAGATTGACACGCAGTCAGACCCGTCATCTGAGACTTGTCCTTCTACGATGAAGCAGAAGGATTTGGGACGTCTTTTAGTGAAGGAGTTGCTAGAGATGGGGATTGAAGATGCGGCGATGGATGATAATGGTTATGTGTATGCTACGATACCGTCGAATACTGACAAGAATATTCCGACTATTTGTTTTTGTTCTCACATGGATACGGCTCCTGATGCGAGTGGTACGAATGTAAAGCCCATTGTCCACAAGAATTATGACGGTGGGATTATCACTTTGCCCGATGATACTTCCGTAAAAATTGACCCAAGTAAGCATGAAGACTTAGGGAAGAAAGTTGGTCATGATGTTGTGACGGCTTCGGGGTTGACTTTGTTGGGAGCTGATGATAAGGCCGGTATAGCAGAGATAATGGATGCGGCACAGCATCTGATGGCACATCCGGAGATTAAGCATGGTACATTGAAGATATTGTTTACGCCTGATGAAGAAATCGGTCGTGGTGTGGACAAGCTGGATGTGGAGCGGTTGAATGCTGATTTTGTCTATACGATGGATGGCGAGGAAGTGGGGACTGTAGAAGATGAGACGTTTTCGGCTGATGGTGCTGTGATAACAATCACGGGAGTATCTCAGCATCCGGGTTATGCGAAAGGAAAGATGGAAAGTGCGATAAAGATTGCTGCGGAGATTATTGAGGCGTTGCCCAAAGATCGGCTATCACCGGAAACGACATCGGGAATGGAAGGCTTTATCCATCCAACGGATATTTCGGGACAAATTGAAAATGCAACAATTGAGTTCATTCTTCGTGATTTTGATGATGAGTTATTGGTGGAGCATGGATTGCTTTTGCGGAAGCTAATGGATGATGTGATGGCTAGATACCCTAACAGCAAGGCCGAGCTTGTGATTACCGAGCAATACCGAAATATGAAGAATATTTTGGTCAATTATCCGCAAGTTGCGGAGTTTGTGGTGGATGCTATGAACCAAATAGGACTAACGACTGTTAAGGGGAGCATTCGTGGTGGTACGGACGGTAGTCGTCTATCATTTATGGGTCTTCCGGCACCTAATATTTTTGCAGCAGGTCATGCTTTTCATTCTAAACAAGAATGGACAACCATACAAGATATGGAGTTCGCGACAAAAACGATTGTCGAATTGATAAAAATTTGGTATAAAAAGGGAGAAGTGAAATAGTGTTTTGCTTCTTGAGTAGATTTTAGTACATCTCTAGTTAAAAAGGATGTTTTTAGGTAAGCAACTGAACAATTAATATTTTGATTGTTCTGCATCCCAGGACTAATGTTAAGGATTTAGCACTAAAACAAAGTGAGTTAATGTATATGACTCATGGGTTTTGGTGATTTTATATTACTTTTTTAAAATTTCACGGTTTTTATGAACAAAGGAAAGACTTCTATTACTAAGATTGGAGTGTTCTATGACGGTAATTATTTTCTCCATGTGAGCAATTATTACAATTATGTACACGCAAGACAATCTCGTATTAGTATTGCTGGCCTGCATGCTTTTATACGGCATCAGGTGGCATTGGATGAGGACGCAGACCCACGACTGTGTCAGATAGTGGATGCCCACTATTTTAGAGGACGACTGAGCGCAAAGGAGGCTAGTCAAAAAGGAAACCAATTGTATTATGATCGGATTTTTAACGAAATTCTCATGATGGAAGGGATTACGACGCATTACTTACCAGTAAGAACTTATCAAGGAGTTCGGCAAGAAAAAGGGGTAGATGTGTGGTACGCTTTGGAGGCACTTGAATCTGCCTACTTAAAGGATTTAGATGTGCTTGTGTTTATTACGACGAATGGCGATTTTAAGCCATTAATCAGAAAGCTAAACACAAAGGGAGTGAGAACGATGGTTGTCTATTGGGAATTTGAGTTTATTGATGATTATGGTACCGAAAAGACAACCAAGATATCACAAGAATTGGAAGGTGAAGTGACTTATTCTGTGCCGATGCATGAGATTATTGAAGAGACTGCCAAGGAGAATAATCCTTTGTTGCAGAATCTGTTTGTGATGCAGGCGGTAGATGCGCCACCACCAAGTGTGACCATTCGAGCTAATGGAGAAGAAGCGCATAAGAGTACGATTTTGTCGCTCAAGAGCGGATATGGGTTTATTAGTTACCCACCTAATAATCTGTTTTTTCATTTCCAGAGCTTGATTGATACCGACCATGAGGATTTGTCTCCAGGTGATTTGGTGACATTTGATATTGACCAAAATGAAAATGGCCAAGACATTGCCGTCAATGTGACGTTGATAGGCCCAAGTACTGGGGTTGATGACAAGGACTTATTACCGGAAGAAGATGATTTGATTTAGAATTATTTTTTAGATAATATAAGGCAAGTGTTAGAAATAGCATTTGCCTTTTTTATTGATGGATAAACATTTCGGTCATTATTTCTCCGATAAAATCGTAATAGCTCACAGTTTACTGCCATTCTTTTATTTATCAATACTTCGGTAAAAACTACTAAGAAGCCACCAATACACGAATGAAGCTACTCTACACATAGGAAAAGAATGCCTGTTATGCGTGCATTCGTGGCTGTTATGCGTCTAGTTTGGCAACACGAAGTGACACCTGACCAATCATCATTTTTTTATTTATTCAAACTGAGCCTTTTGAGCTAACTGGCATTAAATTAAGAAACCATCATGTGCATTGAGCTTTTGAGTTTTTCTGACGCGCCATAATTGACTGAAGTATTAATTTATGACAACCTGAGTTCGATTAAGGATTTGAGATTCAGTTTTCTAAAGTTTTTCATTTTCAATTTGATTTTTTGAAGGCATAGCGGGCTATGGCGAAGAAAATTAAAGCAGAAAATGGACAATTTTTGGAAATCTGGAAGAAAAACAAAGGTAATTGTCAACTCCTAAGTAAATTTTACTTTGTTTTCTGAATCCAAAGGTTTGGTCGAACTCAGGTTGACAGGTTTAGTTTTCTAGCTAGCATACAGAAACGCTCCTAACAACTGGATACATCCTTTTGCCACGATCTCTTGTTGAGATTCGATAACTACAAATTATGGACATTTTCTCTTTCATGTTGTTATTTTTTACCGAAGTATGGACGGATAAAATGTTAAAAAAATAGGTCTAAAAGCCAAATCTTCGGGATTACCGTTGTATTTTTACAGAAATAAGTTAGTATGATGAATAAACTTAAGTTAGTTTCCATTTTTATCTTGATGAGTGCACATGTATTGTTGGCACAAAAATACAGCAATGCTTTTTTGGAAATCGGGGTAGGAGCTAGAGCTCATGGCCTGTCGGGTGCCGTGAGTGCGCAGTCCAAAGATATCTCCGCGGCCTATTGGAATCCGGCTGGATTGGCCATGTTAGAGACTCCTTTTGAAGTGGCTGCGATGCATGCAGAGTGGTTTGCCGGTGTGGCACAGTATGATTACTTGGCCGCAGGCAAAAACTTGGGTGATAAAGGCTTTGCTGCGATGTCACTTATTCGGCTTGGGATTGATCAGATTCCCAACACCTTGAGGCTTGTTGAACCGGATGGTACCATTAATTATGATAACATTACTGAATTTTCTGCTGCTGATTATGCGTTGATGTTTTCTTATGGTAATACATGGAAAAAGAATCAAGCATTTACGTACGGTGCTTCCGCAAAAATAATCCGTAGGGTGATTGGTCCATTTGGTGGTTCTTGGGGCTTTGGTTTGGATGCCGGCATACAATATCGTAAAGGGGCCTTTACCGCAGGTCTAATGGGCAAGGATATTACGACCACTTTTAATGCTTGGCACTTTACATTGACTGATGATGAGAAAGATGTCTTTAACCAAACCGGCAATGAAATACCCAAAAGCTCCATTGAAATTACAAAACCATCTATCATATTTGGTGGGGGCTATTATAGGGTTTTTGGTGAAAAATGGGATTTAAGGACTGAGTTGGATTTGACGTTTACGACCGACGGTCAGCGCAATGTGTTGTTGTCATCTAAAGCTATTAATATGGCTCCTGCTATTGGGTTGGAGACTTCTTACAAGAAGATCGTTTATTTGAGGGTCGGTTTGGGTCAATTTCAGCGGATTAAGGATGAGATTAAGCCAGAAGAAAGCCACCTTATCATGCAGCCCAACATGGGAGTCGGTCTCAAGTTTAAACGAATTAGGCTTGATTATGCTTTCGACAACTTGAATAAGTCCAACAACCCTTTTTATGCACATATCTTCTCGTTGATTGTTGATTTGGAAAAAAAGTAGTTCATTCCATCATTCGTATGGTCATTGATGCGGCACACTTGTATTATTATACGGTGCATTTATGCTTGTAAATCATTGAATATCAATAGCTTATCCAGCTTAAATAAAAAGTCAACAAGCCTTAGCTCGTTGAACAAAATAGCAATTGATGGATTGAACAAAAAATATTATGTACCTTTGTTCAGTAGTCCAAACACTTAACTAGTCGCTAGGAGTTGAACAGAGATAGTTTAGGTTGTTTTGGTACTTAGTGCATTCAAAAAAAAGGAACATGGCAGCTTCTGGCTCAAAACTAACAATCTTTGCATCTATTGCGGCTAATCTAGGGATTGCTGTGATGAAATTTGTGGCAGCAGCCTTTACAGGTAGCGCAGCCATGCTATCCGAAGGGATTCACTCGGTCATAGATACGACGAATGGCTTACTTCTGTTATTAGGGATTAAGCGCAGCAAAAAAGGACCGGATCATCTCCATCCGTTTGGGCATGGCAAGGAGGTCTATTTTTGGAGCTTTATTGTAGCGATTTTTATCTTTGCATTAGGCGGAGGAATGGCTATTTATGAAGGAATCAAGCATTTGACTCACCCGCAAGGACCACCTGATCACTCTAATATACGTTGGAGTTATGGCGTGTTGTTGGGAGCAATGGTGTTTGAAGGAGGCAGCTTATGGATTGCTTGGAAGCAATTCCGAAAGGTTTATCCATCAGGCTTTAAATCAGCACTAGAAGATAGCAAAGATGCAGCGACCTTGGCAGTAATTATTGAGAACGCAGCGGCATTAATTGGTCTTTTAATTGCTTTGATAGGTGTGACATTGACATTTGTATTTGATAATTCTGTCTATGATGCTTGGGCTTCGATTGCGATTGGTGTTTTGTTGAGCTATGTATCCTATTTTATGGCCAAAGAAACGAGACATTTGTTGATTGGTGAAGCTGTGACAGACGATGATTTGAAGATGATTAATGATATTTTGGATGATTATAAAGAACTTGAATTTTATGGAAATATTCGTACCATGCACCTTGGTCCTGACGAAGTGATGATTGGGGTTGAAGTCAACTTTAAGGATGATTTGAAGGTAAGTGACGTTGAGTCAGTTATCGCAAATATTAAAAATCGAATTCGCGATACCGATAGCAAGTTTGAGCACATTTATGTAGAGTCTAATTCGATTCGTTCTTCAACCTTTAAATAATTGATTGAACGTTAGCCGTGAAGGGCCACGTCATAGCGGGTTGATAATGTCCGGGGTGGAGTGGTTGTGATTAAATGTAATTGGCTGTAGGTCAGTAGTTTGTACTCTTTTTTGCGAAAGCAAAATAATACAGAAACATCAAAACGCGCAGTTGGTATGTAATGCACGTGGGTTAGTGGGTTTGTAAAATATTGTTCAAGTGCAATTGTTAATATTACTTTACTCAAGCTTCGGCAGTCAGGAGATTTAATACTTAGATTTGTTTTCTAAAGGATGCCTTTTTGCGCAAGCGAAAAAAAAGCCACTTCTAACAAGTAGAAGTGGCTTTTTAATAATATTATTATTAAGAGACCTTAGAACGGACAGTTCTTACAAGGGTCAACCGTTGGGTTTGATTTTGGTTGAGACTTCAATTCTTGATTGTCGTCTAAGTAACCAATAACTCTAAACTCTGTTCTACGGTTTAGTTGGTGCTCTTCTTCAGAACAAGGAGTCATATTGACACAGTTGTTGACAAGGTTTTGCTCACCATATCCTTTAGCCGTTATTCTTGCTTTAGAGATACCTTTTTTGATAAGCCACTTAACCACAGCTCTTGCTCTTCTTCTAGAAAGCCCGTCGTTGTATGAATCCGAACCACGAGAATCCGTATAAGAAGAAACTTCTAAGATTGCATTTGGGTTGTCACTCATCATGTCTAGTACTTTCGTCAATTCTGGCTCAGCTTCAGTTCTAATATAAGACTGGTCAAAGTCATAGTAGATATCCACTAAGTAGGGGATAGGCTCACCCGGCTCTACAGAATTAGGACTAGTCTGGAAAGTAGGTGTTTGCGTATATGGCTCACCATTCAAGTACATAGTACCGTCTTTGTATGTCATGCCATTAGGGTAATCCCCATCAGCAGGTTTGCCTGTTTTGCGATCCATGTATTTGTTAGTGATAGGGTCAAAGTAGACATCACCATCGTTGGAAGCCACCTGGCCTTTGGTAGGCATTAGGTTAAGGTTTTCATTAAAGGTTTTGCTTTCTTTAAGTCCTTTCGTACAAAGTTCATCAGAAGAAGAAGAAAGATAATCTTGTTTTTCACCTTTGACGGTGTAACAACAATCTTTATCTAGCTCAAAGCTATACTTACCAGTAGCATCAGTAGTTGCAGTCATAGGCTCTTCTACTTCGCAGTCCGTAACAATTGTCACTGTGGCACCTTCAAGAGGAAGGCCAGTGCTTTGGTCAAATACAATACCGTTGATATCGAATTTTTTGGATTGTTCTAAAGGAATTTCCACAAAAACAGGGTCACCCATTTTGATGTCTTTAGTACATCCTTCTTTTCCGTTATTGTCGTATTCTTCTTTACTTGCGTCAAAAGTACAACATTTATCGAGCTTCATGTCAATCTGTGTCTTACCTTCTGCATTGGTCGTCAAAGTCTCTCCAGTACAACTGTTTAGGACAGAAGCACCTTCAATCCCTTCACCTGTCTCTGCGTCATACACAAAGATATGTACAGGAGAAGCCACTTTTTGGAAGCTATAAATATCATCACGTCCTGCGCCGCCTTTGCGGTCAGAAGCAAAATAGCCACAAGTACCTTCTTCATTAGTAATCAAGCTAAAATCATCTTCAGTAGAGTTGATTGGTGCACCTAAGTTTTCCGGAAGGCTCCACTCATCAGCTTCAGTCTTGTTCATGAAGTAGATATCTAATCCACCCAAACCAATATGTCCATCCGAAGAAAAGAATAGTTTGTCATTAGAAAAGTGTGGAAAGATCTCATTTCCTTCAGTGTTTACACGAGGTCCTAGATTGATAGGTGGTCCCCAAGACTCTCCATTCATTTCTGTTACGTACAAGTCCATTCCCCCAAATCCGCCTGGCATATCAGAAGCAAAATACATCTTCTTACCGTCATTGTCTAGGGTAGGGTGAGCACAAGAATATTCATCGCTGTTAAAGGGTAGTTCTGTAGTCTTACCCCAATTGCCATCACCACCGGTAGCGGTATAGATCTTAAGCTTTGTAATACCTTCGTCACTGGCTTTTCTTTTGCCATTGTTGTAGTTATTACGGGTGAAGTACATTCTAGATTGGTCTTTGTTGAATGTAACACCAGCTTCGTGAAATTTGGAGTTGATGGCTTTAGAAAATTTCGTTGGCTTGCCATATTCAAAAAGGCAGGCTTCTGTTTTTTTCTTCTTTTGCTTAGCTTCAATGTAGTACAATTCATTAAAAGGCTGTCCAGTCCAAGTATGAATACGTTTTACGGCAGACCCTTTGTCACGCTCAGAAGCAAATATAATCCCATCCTTATAGTAAGTAGGGCTAAAGTCATCCAAGTTGGAGTTGAAATCAAGGTGTTTGATTTCATAGATACCATCATTCTTGGTCATCAAATCTTCTTGATAATCACAAGATTTTGCTAGAAAATTGCCTCGTATATCATCAGGAGCTTCAGAGATATACTGCATGTACCATTCTTTTGCCAAGTCACATTTGTCATTGGCTTGTAGAGCTTGTCCATAGTATAGCTTATGAATAGGTTGTACTTCGGGAAGTCTAACCACCTGACCATACCAAAACTCAGAATTTTCGGTATCATCAATCATTCGATAACAATCGGCTAGGTTGATTTTTGCTTCAGCAACATCATTACCTTCTAATATCTGATTATAGAGGTGGATAGCATTCAGGTACTCTAAATTATCCATGAGCTTCTTAGCTCTTTTTAGCTTAGCTGTTTGTGCAGATGCACCAACGCTAACCAAAAGTACTAAGGCAAAAATAGAGAGGATTTTTATTTTTCGCATTTTATTTATTTTTCTTTGGATTTTACCGATTTATCGGCACCAATGTTTCATTTTTATTTAGAAATATCGCGGTGTTTCGATACGTCTAACTTTAAAGTCAAACTCATAGCCTAACATTACTTCAAAAGAACCTGGTGTCTCATTCTTAATCTCTGTAAGTGTATAGTCATAAGCCACTCCGATACGCATACCGTTTCTTAGATTGTATGATGCCCAGATGTCACCGGAATCAAACGAACTCTTATCGTTAGAGAATTTCTCGATAGACGATCTAAAGGCTGTACCGACCCATAGGGTATTCATGAACAACAAAGACACATCGATATCAAATTCTGTAGGAGCATTGATGCTTCTAAGCTCTTCCGTTTTGCGTAGCTTGCTGTCAAGCCCTACGTTTTTTACTAATAATGATGGCTTAAATATAATGTCATCTCCCTTAATCGGAATCGCTCCACCTATCGTAAAGTAATAGTGACGATATTGCTGTGCAATCAATGCTGGCTCAATCAATGAAGAGCCTTTGTCTCTTAGTTTATGCTCAATCAAATGTGGTGAGCTAATACCGGTATAAAAACGCTTGGTTTGGAAATATAGACCAAAACCAAAATTCGGAAGCCATTTATTAGGATTGTCTCCTAAAAATGCGACATCTGCGCCTGTTTCTAAGTTCAATTTTTGCCAATCAGCACGCCAATTGGTCATGCCACCTTGCAATCCAACCGATAATCTGGCTTTTTTACTGAGGGGGATACGGTAAGCATAGGATAAATTGACACCCATTGTGTTGGATACGCCAATTTGATCATGCATTAATGTAAGTCCTACACCAACTCTATTTTCCCGCAAGGGAGTATGAGCAGTTAAGGTCTGGGTACTTGGGGCTCCTTTAAAGTTTATCCATTGTGTACGGTGGAGTAATGCAATACTCAAATGCTCATGTGATCCCGCATACGCTGGATTATAATACAATGAGTTAAACATATACTTGGTGAACATTGGATCCTGCTGCCCAAACAGGTTAGCACTAATGAGTGCCACAAACGCAAGAATCAGTAAGTTTTTCATCTTATGTAAGCTATTTATTATTTATGAAAGAAAAATCTAATTTATACTTTCCAAAAACCGTGCTAAAAATTAGATTAATAGCTAATTTGTAAATATCCAGTGTATTTTTTGCCGGCTCCATCGTCAATTAGATAAAAATAAGTACCAGGTGTTAAAGGGGATTCCTCCCATTTGCCGTCCCAGTCATTTTGGTAGTGGGTGGCTTCAAAAACTTCATTCCCCCAACGATTAAACACTTTAATCTGATGATTCGGGTAGTCTTCTAGACCCAATATCTTCCAATGTTCATTAACAAAATCTTCATTGGGTGAAAATCCATCGTAAATGTATAGACCATCTACCACAACACAGGGGGCGACTTCAATCTTTATTTGTGCGGTATCACAACCCATGATGTTACATATTTCATAGGTTAGGGAGTCTTGACCTCCACAAAAACCAGTAGTAGGCGTGTATGTGAATACGCCATTAGCGTCCAATGCACCCGTACCATTGACGGCTTGATCTAGCAGCCTTAGGCTTGTGTAAGCGCCATCATTGGGCAATATGTCATTTGATGTGACATCTAGGGTCACCATTTCATCTTGGTGGATACTAATGGCATCGTTGACAGCAATTAATGGAACTAGTGAAATGTCATCTTCCACAACGGTTACGATTAGTACGGTTGTGTCACATTGCCCGGTATCATCACAGAAGACTAGGCAGGCTTGTTCAGTCCCAAGTTCTAATCCTCCATAGCTTACGCAAAAATTAGGGGCAATCACAAAGTTTACACTGACGCCTGAAGAGGCATCGCAGGAGTTGATTAGGCTGACCATGTTGCCGGCAAACGGTGTCGTATCCACACAGTAGGTTTTGACTAGATTTACATGGGTTGCAGTGCGGATCGTGTCAGGATTACTCGCTTGCGCAAAAAATGGCAATAACCCCAAGAAAAAAATAACGGTAAATTGTAGCAGTTTTCTCATTTTTTTAGTTTTTTGGCGTATTCTGGTAGTGAAGTAGCCAATGATTTTGGGGGATTTGTTATAGTATGTTGTGTTTCTGATGGCAAATATAGGTAGTTTTTTTTCAAATATTTTTTTTTTTTGAATGGGAAGGGCTTCTTTGCTAGTACATTTTTTCCAAACCTAAAAGAAATAATCTAATATAAATAGCAAACCAAAAATGGCAGATGCTAATCCATTGGTCGTAAAAAAGGCCATATTTACCTTGCTTAAATCGTTGGGCTTGATAATTTGATGTTGGTAGAATAGAGAAATAAGAAATATAAATCCACCAAGCCACATTAACCAACCCATCTGAATATAATGTTGGTGGGTCAAATAGACCGCATACATCATTATGCCAGCAGTAAAAACATGCGTAAGTGTAGATAATAGCAGCGCATTCTTGCCACCCAAAAAAGTGGGTATGGATTTTAGTTTTAAACCTTTATCAAATTCTTCATCCTGCAACGAATAAATAATGTCAAAACCTGCGACCCAAGAAAACACCACAAAGCCGTATAGTACAGGAACTAACGCAAATTGCCCAGTTACGGCCAAATAGGCGCCAACCGGGGATAAGGCGAGCCCAATACCCAATACATAATGACTTAAGGACGTAAATCGCTTTGTATAACTATATCCCAAAACGACTAACAGCGCTATGGGTGACAACGAAAAACATAACGGATTAATCAACCACGATACTCCGACAAATAACACCACATTGAGCAGGATGAATATGACTGCGTTGCTAGGCTTTATGACACCGGCGGCTATTTCTCGGTTAGCGGTTCTTGGATTAGCTTTGTCAATCTTACGGTCAGCATAGCGATTAAAGGCCATGGCGGCACTACGTGCAAAGACCATCGCTAATACGACATAGAGCAATGTGAGATAGGGAATACCCGTCCCGGATTGTATCACACCCAAGAAAAAACCGACCAAGGCAAATGGTAAGGCAAAAATAGTGTGGCTAAACTTAACTAGAGACAGGTAGTCGCGAATCATATCGCTATTTTTTCTTTTTCTTAACTTGTCCTACTATGAAAATTTTAGTTTTGACGGGCTCGGTATTGGCTGTGATGGTCACGTTTTTGTTTGTCTTGCCTGGTCTCCCTTTTGAGTCAAAGACAACATCAATCTTAGCACTTTCTCCAGGTGCTAACGGCTCTTTGGAGTAAGTGGGTACCGTACAGCCACAGCTTCCTTTTGCGTTCTGAATGACCAAGGGCTCTGTACCTGTATTTGTGTATACAAATGAATGTTTGACTTTTTCACCTTCGTTGACTTTGCCAAAATCATATTTTGACTCTTTGAATTGAATGGAGGTTGTAGGACCTTCAACGACGATTTTGTTGTCATTAAGCTTATTGATACGGTCAGATTTCTTTGGTTGGGGCTTTGTCAGTTTCTCTCTTGCTTGCTCCCGGAGGGCTTTTTCTTCGCTGGAGACGGAGTTACAAGCAAAGGTTGTTAGAAAGACTAATGCCAATAGAAATGATAGTTTTGAAGACATGATTCTGTTTTTTATTAGTGCAAAGTTAGAATGCTTTTTCCTTTTTCCAAAATTTTAACACTTTCTTTTGGCTGCTTGGACAGAAATGACGCAAGTATAGAAAGTTATCTATTGATATCCTGTAGGATTTGTAGCTCCAACATATACGCCCAACTATAATGCACGTGTGTTAGAAGTTAAGACTGTGCCAACACTCAGCGGGTAAGGAGATCAAATAGTAATTTGTTTAGCCATTACCCGTACTCAAAAACTCGGGTCAAATGTCACTATATTCCCGCCTTTCCCAACTAGAATTCCAATATCTCCAAGCACATCCACATCATGAAATTCTAAGTCGGGGAGTCCTTGGGCTGCTATCCAGGATTCTCCACCATCTGTTGTTTTCCATAGCAAACCGTGTTCGCCGGTAATATAGCCAGTATCAATATCGGTAAAGTGTAGAGCCCTAAAAGCGTGATTTTTAGAATAAACAGACTCCTTATGGAGTGAAGACCAAGTCAGGCCACTATCAGTGGTTTTTAGAATATTGCCGGCATTGCCAACGATATAACCGATTTTTTCGGAAGGAAAATTAACCCCCACATAGAAGTCTCCAAAGTCTGTAAGTCGAGACCATTGGTTGTTATCCATTCTGTAGATGACACCTAGTCCTACGGCGATGGCCGTCGTTGGAGAAATATAGCTGACACCACGTAGTGATGCACCTACCGAGTCAATTTGAACGATATCTTGGTGCTTGCCCATTCGGAAGATAAAGCCTTCATGATAGGCTACTCCAGATACTGCAAGGCCGGTTGAATCATTTAGAAAATCGACAGCTCGTAGGATGTTAAGATTATCAAAAAGGTGGTTGGTCACCCAGTTGTTAGATGAAGTACTACACGTCATTAAGTAGCCGGTATATCCAACTGAATAGATGTTGGCATCATCGTCGAGACTAATGGCATTAAGTCTTTTTGGCGCGATGCTATCCACTTGTAAGCTTTCGCCGTTTGTGATATGGGCATAAATGCCGGTGCTCCAATCATTACCACCCACAATATGCCAGTTGTCAGCGGATTGTATTTTGACGGAAGTCAAGTCGTAAGAATAGGGAAAATCAAAAAAAGCCCAAGAAACTGTTGCTTTTGGTGGCTTTTTGCAAGAAGAAGATACCAAAAGAAACAGTCCTAGGGCTATGGAAAAAAATACTGATTTTTGTGATTTGATCATTTCTAATGGCTCGTTAGGAGTACCATAGAAAGGAATAAAATCAATATTTGTTTAAGTTAGATTCCTGTTAAAGGATTACTTGTGAGCTACACGCTTAGGTGCCGTTGGGAAAAAAGCATGTCCATAGTGAGCATATTTTTCTTGTGCTAGCAAAGGAAATTTGTATTGCTTAGCAAAAGTCTTTAAAAAGGCCGTCAACTCATCCAAAGGAACAACCTTTGACTCCGGCTTTAGGTAGTAGGCAATATGCTTGATAGAACCATCTTTGTTCCAAAAGACATTCATCCAAATCTGGACACCGTCCATGTTGTAATTGACTTCTTTTGCATAGGCTTCCATTTCTTGAACTAGACCCATCCACTTAGTATAAGCTACTTGCATGTCGCCTTTACATTCATCAAGAAGCATGGTTGTGTAGTCTTGAGTCATTTGGTCGTAGGCTTTGCTGTGCTCACCAAGCGTAAATACCATCGGTAGATCAGAAGAAGGAGTCGCAGGACTCTGAGCAAAAATTGATGTGGTTGCCATAAAAACAATGGCCAAAAAAGAAAATAGATTTCTCATTAAAATAGATTTTGAAATTTGATAATAGCTTTTTTCTAAGCCGGGGAAGCTCTCTAAAGCAAATTGGTGTGGGGGAGTACAAACCATAACAAACAAATTATATGCCGAAATAAACTCAAAATAGTCCGTAAAAAACTAATATGACTGTTTTTATTCAGTTTTTTTGAAAAAAATAAACTTTCTCTTAGTAATAACGCCTATATAATGGGCTTAATTATTACCTTCGCAAATCATACTAGTAAGTACAAGGCTATCTCCTCTAAAACGTTTAAAGTTGGAGAATAGTTTGTTAATCAAAGCATATTTCGATGGTAATTGACATCATTTTCTTCGTGACTGTGGCCTATGGGTTCTATGTTGGCTACAATAGGGGCATAATAAAAACGATTTTTTCTACCTTATCAATCGTTTTAGGGTTGATGGCTGCCATGAAGTTTTCGCCTTATATGACCAATTTTTTGGAAGATACATTTAGTAAGTCTCCATTGATGTTTGTGGCAGGTTTTGTATTGACCTTTATTGGGGTGATGCTTTTAGTACGTCTTTTGGCCAAGACCATCGAAGGCGTATTTAAAACCATAAAAATAAATGCTGTCAACAAAATATTAGGTGGTGCAGTGATGTCCGGCTTTTTTATCTTGTTGTTTAGTATTCTGGTTTGGTTTGCCAACTCATCTTCAGCTATTGATACAAAAACCAAAGAAACTTCCTTTTCTTATCCATACATCGAAAAAATACCCTTGGAAGCCAAAGGCGTCTTTATGACCATGAAACCCATGTTTACGAACTTCTGGAATTATGCGATGGATGCAATGGATCGGATGAAACGAGCAGGATTGGAAGAAGAAGAACAGACCGAAATAAAGGACCTTCCATCAGAAGAGTAGTTTTTTAATCATTTTTAGAGAGAGTCACCTATCTTTGCGCTTAAAATATTAAGCTTGCGCAAAAAGTTAATTCAAGTCTTACGTACAAATGAATGGTCTTTTGATGATGTCGCCTTCGATATCTATCAATACCAATCTAGCCATAATCCTGTTTATCGACGGTTTTTGGAATTGACGGGCCGGCTCCATAAAAATTTGCAGACGCTTGATGAAATTCCCTTCTTACCGATCTCTTTTTTTAAATCACACCAAGTAAAGACTAGCCAATGGGTAGCTGAGCAGTCTTTTGTGAGTAGTGGGACAACTGGAAGCAGACCTTCTACGCATGCTGTCCGGGAGGAGGCCTTTTATTTGGCGCTTGCGCGAAAAGGATTTGAACAGCAATACGGCTCCTTGAAAAATTTTCACGTATTAGCACTGTTGCCGGGATATTTGGAGCGATCTGACTCGTCATTGGTGGCAATGGCTGGAGATTTTATCGAAAATACGGAGAGTGATTGGAGTGGCTTTTACTTAGATGATTTCAAAAAACTTAGAGATGTTTTGGTGCAAACCAAAGCCGGCCACAAACGAACCTTGCTATTGGGGGTGAGTTTTGCTTTGTTGGATTTTGCGGAAACCTTTTTTGGGTTAGACTTGTCACATTGTATCATTATGGAGACCGGAGGTATGAAAGGTCGACGCAAAGAAATAATTCGCCCGGTATTGCATCAAACCTTAGCCAAAGCTTTTAATGTCACCGATATCCATTCGGAATATGGGATGACAGAGTTGTTTTCCCAAGCTTATTCCAAAGGAAACGGTATTTATAGGCCCAATCAAACAATGAGAATATCACTACGAGAATTCAATGACCCTTTTACTTTAGTGCCTTTCGGCAAAACAGGCTTAATTAATGTGGTTGATTTGGCCAATGTGGATAGTTGTAGCTTTATAGCTACGGATGATATCGGTCGGATGAGGAGTCGTAGTGAATTCGAAGTGCTTGGACGATATGATGATAGTGATGTTAGGGGGTGCAATTTGATGGTTTCGGATTTTGCGTAAGCAGCAGATATCGGACAAAACCCCTAGTTGAGTTGCATACTACCCGAATTCTAACTAACTTGGTTGCTTAAAATGATATATCATGAGTCGATTACTTGTACTGTTTGTCTTATTTGGGGTTTGGAGCTGTGTCAAGCCTCCTGATTATCCTGATGAGCCGGTTATAGAGTATATTGGATTGAATAAGCAAATAATGAAACAAGGGAGCTTGAATGAAGACACCATGATTGTTAGCTTTTCTTTTACGGATGGTGATGGTGACTTAGGAGAGAAACAAGTGGAAGGTAGCTCGGATCCACTTCCGTTTAATGTGTTTTTGATTGATTCTAGAGATGGGTATGAAGGTAATACTTTTGTGCTGCCTTTTATTCCGGAAGAAGGGTCCGGCAATGGCATCTCCGGAACTGTTGACTTGAAAATCTTTAACTCGTGCTGTATCTTTTCTGATGGTACAGAGCCTTGTAAAGTTTCTCCCTCTAAAAGCATGGATACGTTGTATTATTCGCTGTATATCAAAGATCGTGCAGGGCATGAATCCAATAAAATAAAGGTCGGACCTATTTATTTACGCTGTGAGTAGGGGTCAGATTCGAGCTGCTTGGTAGCTCAGAAATTTAATTATAATAAAATGAACATTATTCTAAAATCAACCATAACTTGCCCGGAATGCGGGTACAGCAAAGAAGAGACCATGCCAACATCGTCTTGTGTTTTCTTTTATGCTTGCGAAGGTTGCCAAAAAGTATTGAAGCCTAAGCCCGGTGATTGTTGCGTCTATTGTTCCTATGGGACAGTGTCTTGTCCACCCATTCAAGAAAAGGATTCAGGTAACTCCAATTGTTGCTGAATAGTTCTTTATTTTTTGGCGTCAGCCATTATTTTGCGTAAGCTAGTCCAACCACCCCCGTTATAGCATTCAATACCGGCATTTTTGAGTACATCCGTTGCCGAAGCGGCGCGGCCACCTGATCGACAGCATAGTACAATTGGTTTTTTCTTGGCTTTAATTTTTTTTATTTGCTTTGGTATTTGCGCAAGCGGAATATTGATAGAGCCATGAATGTGCCCATCCTTAAATTCTTGCTTCGTGCGTACGTCTATAACGACGACTCCCTTGCGGATAATTTCCGTTAGACCAGAATCACTTTTTCCAAAAAACCGACTAAAGAACCCCATATTGTTTTAGAATTTTGCAAACACACCACCTAAGACATTGAGCCCATAGACTTGATATCCATTCCAGCGTTGGTGTTTGTTATTGAGCAAATTATTGATGTCCAAGAAAATACCAATTTGTTCAGTGATGCCATACTCGGCACCAAAGCTTAAATCAAGTAGAGCGCCAAGATTGTCAATAGTATTTTCCTTCCCTTTTAGGTAAGGGGTTCCACTGGCCACATACAATTCTCCCTTGACCTTGATTCTCTGCTCCGGCATGCGATAGATGGCCGCAATGTTGGACTCAAGTCCGGGTAGGTGCCAAGCTTTCTTTTCATTTGCTAGGCCATATATTGATTGACTAAGTGTACCAATAAAATCAAGGTTTTTCATCAAGGTGAATTTGGTAGAGCCTTCCAAATAAAAGACACCAACTGTATCATACAACACGTCAAACCGCTTTGTGTCTACACTGTTGTTGAGAAACAGAGCCAAGTCTTTAGCACTTTTTACACCACCTTGAAACGAATATTCTGCCCCACGGAAGCTACCACGAATACCACCATAAATTTTGGTGTATTTAGTATTTTTTAGCGCAGGGTTAGAAGTGACAAACGGGTTGTAAGTTGTCAGAGACTTGAAAGTGTTTTTTTGTAGGTCGCCATACCAACCGGCAAAAGCAGTCAGGCTACTACCGATAATATTGACAGATAATTCCAAGTCCGGTAAAAAACTAAATTCATCTTTATGAGAGACAATGTTGGCTCCTGCTTTCAAAGAAAATGACTCACCATGAAAAGTAAAAGAAGGCTTAAAATAAATATTGTTCAAGTTTTGTTTGGCTGTATCCTTAAAAGTGGTAAAATCAGAAAAAACATCCAATTTTATAGGGTGCTTACCGCCAATCCATTTAGTACCGCCAAGGCCTAATAAAAATCCTTGTTCTTTGCTAGCGTAGTTGTCGGTAAAAAGATATCCGTCGGCACTGACTCGATAGTCTAGGTCGCCACCAAGTCGCTCTTCGTTGGCAATGCCCAGCTTCATGCCAAAAGTCGAGAAAACCTGCTTAACAACGTCTTCTGCAAAACTGACTTTATCATGGTCATAGCCATAAAAATGCACTTTGTGGCGGTCATAGCTCAAAGCCGTCGTAAACCCGATATTGCTGTCAGCGCTATACTTGGCATCTACTTCTGCAAAGGTCTTTGCATATTTTTGGTTCTCTAGGCTTTTAAAATTAGCAGATTGGTGCTTAGCATGAATATTCATTCGCAAAGGCTTTCCATTAAAGTTATAGCCAAATTCTGCATATGGCGAAGCAGGAATCCCATAGCCTCCCTTAACATATCCTTTGAAAACTTCAGGAAGCTTATCCCGCTTCATACCCAAAGGTCTGATTTTAGGGTCAGGATGGTGGATTTCTAAGTTTTTGGTTGGAAGAGAATAAGTCAATTCTACTTTGCTCCTATCCGTTGAAGGTAGTGACGCACTTGTAGATTGTTTTTTTGTATCCAAAAGAGTGGCTTCAAATCTCTTCAATACTTCCACCTGCTCCGCAGGAAGATCGGGTTGTGCTTTTCCGACAAAAGGAAATCCCAAAAATATCAAAACGAGAATACTTAAATTTTTATATTGCATGATGCTTTGTTTATCGTCAATGAAAAAGTGGAAAAGGGTGATTAGTTTTCCGATTCAAAATCGAGCTCTAGAGATTCGTCATCCCCACTTTTGAGCAATCGATCGGCACTGGCTTCTTTTACTTTGACTAATTTGAGTTTGGTTTTTGCTTCTTTCAAGATAGTTTTATCACCTTGAAAATTATCAATAACAGTTTCTAATGCGGCACGAGCATTGGTATAATTGCCTTGTTCCGTAAGGATGTCAGCATATAATATTAAGCTTTTGGCAATCCAAAAATCATATCCTTGGCTTTCACTAGTTGCTTTCTCACAAATAGAAGAAGCAATATCTAGCTCTCGTCTGATATAGTAGATGTAAGCGATTAGGTACCGAGCTTCGGCTGTTTCTTCATTGTCACTTAAGCGAGTAACCTTATTAAATGCCTTCGTCGCTTCTTCATAGTTTTTATTGTCAAAAGCCAACTTTCCTTGGTAGAAATAGGCCGAAGATTTTTGCTCATCAGTGGCATTGTGGTTGTCGGCAATTTTACGGGCCATTGCTTTGACGGCGGCTTCATCATGAATCCTATAGGCTGCTTCAAGCGCCCCTTGTTGGGCATCCAATTTTTTTTCTGGGGTAGTGGCAGCAGCTTCCCACTTCTTGTAGAGCTTATAAGCTCTAGGAAAATCTTCGTTAATATTATAAGCGATAGACGCTGCTTTCTCAACGGATTTAAGGTAGTAGTTGCTATTGCCTTTGTTTACGATGGCTTCAAAGTCTTTGAGCGCTTTGTCATAATTTTTGAGCTGACCATATGATTCCGCACGATGGTAACGGGCTTTTAGAGCATTTTTACCTGTCGGAAATTTATCTAAATATTTAGTAAAAGCTTTCGTCGCCTTGGCATAGTTGCCGTTTTCGTATTGGGTTTCAGCAGCCGAAAAGTTCAACTCTTCTTTCTCAGAGTTGGTGACTTTGTAACCTGGTATGGTCTCCAAGAATGCTTCGTATTTTTCTGGTTGACCCAATTCAGAAACATAAATCTCTTTAAGTGCATTCAGGGCACTTGTAGATTCGTCCGCTTCCGGATTGTTTGCAAATACTCGCTTGTAATAATCCGCTGCGGTATCATATTGGTCATTATTATACGCAATGATACCTAGGCGAAGAAGGGCTTTGTTGACGAGGTTGGATTTGCCGTTGAAATTCTTTACTAAGGTTTTTAAAGGAACCTTGGCTTTGTCATTTTTGTCAATCTCCATATAAGTGATGCCGGTTTGGAGCAGGGCATCATCAGCATATGGAGAGTTGGGGTAGTTTTTGGTCAAATTCTCCAATGAGATGATTTTGTCTACGGTTTTTCCGCGCAAGCCTTGTACGATGGCTTTTTGATACAAGGAGTATACGAAGTCAGGATAGCGGTTTCTGACAGCTTCATCATACAACTTAACAGCCTTGGTGTATTGATTCTTTTTGAAATAACAATCACCTTCTCTGACAATAGCATCACCAAGCATTTTTGTTTTTACAAATTGATTGTCAATAAGTGCGGATTGTCTACGTATCTCGGCACTGGTGGCTTGGAAATATTTGAGTGCCTTGGTATAGTCTTTTAGTTTTAAGTAATTGTAGCCCTGTGTGTAGTTGCCGGCATACAATGAAGACTCAGGTGGAAGCCCCGATAAGTTTTTCGCTTTCGCTAAAAAGCTACCCATCTTGGACTTGGATTCCGCATATTTTCCTTTTTGATGCAGGATTTCACCTTCCCAAAATAGGGCTTGAGCAGTGGTAAAAGGATCGTCAGATTTAGCTCTAGATTTTTGAAAAGATGCCATTGCTTGGTCAATATCACCATTGTTATACAATTGAATACCCCGATAGAGAGCAACCTTTTGGTAGGTTTTTTTCATCTTTGTGGTATTGGCTTCAGCCGGCAAATTATCAAGGATATTTAGTGCCCGGGCATAATCCTTAGTATTCAAGAAGATGGCACTCATGAATTTTTGGGATTCAGCACCATATTTTTTGTTAGATGATAGCTTCTGAAAAGTAGCTAATGCATCCATATCATAGCCCAGCTCGTAAGATAACTTTCCATAGTTGTATAAGGCATCTAAACGAAGGTTTTGGTCAAACTCCATTTCAGAAGCTTTTTTGAGTGCATTCCGAGCATCTGATTTTTTGCCAAGTTTGATGTTGCAATCCGCTAAATAATACATCGCCAATTGTCCTATTTCGGATTTTTGCTTAGTTAGTTGTGAGAAGTTTTTGACTGATTTTTCACAATTACCGGTGCGATACTGAGTAAAAGCCAATTGATAAAAGTCTTCGGGTGACATTTTGTTGAGCTTTTTGGCAGCCGATTCCAAATAGGGCAATGCCTTGTCAAATTCTCCCTTGGCGTAGTAGGCTTTACCAATCAATAGTTTGATTTCCCCTTTTTTACGGACATTATTCCCCTTGGCAGCTTTGGCGCCAGCATCGATGACATCGTCGTATTTGCCTTGGCTAAAGTAGATTTGGGCTAAGTAATATGGGATATAGGGCTTATATTTTCGTGATTGCTCTACCACTTTGAAGCTATTTACGGCATCATCAAATTTACCATCAAAAAAGGCAATCATGCCATGATAGTAATTGGCTGGAAAATAATACTTGCTCTCTCGGTTGCTTTTTGCTTCCGCAAAATACTTATCCGCTCTAGTAAATTTCTTTTGGACAAAGCTGCAATAACCCATTTTGAAGTTGGCTTCGGCCATTTGCGGGCGACTTAGGTCTGACGGGTTGAGTAAAGAAAAATAGTTGTAAGATTCCTTATACTTGCGGCTATTGTAATAGTAGTTGGCGATTTCAAAGGCTGCTTTGGCTGCCGCAGGGCTTGGGGAGTTTTCCGCAAGGAAGGTAGATACTAGACGTTCTGCTTCCGGTTGCTTGAGATTAACAGCGCATTTGGCGTAGTACAACTCAGCTTCTTTCCGTAAGGCATTCCAAGTCGGCTCACTGACGGGGTTTAGCTTGTTTGTCGTATAGCGAAATTCAGCTTGTGCTTGTCCATAGAGTCCTCGTTGGAAAAAGTCCATTCCTCGCTTGTAGGCAAGGTTGGCTTCACTATAGACGGCAGTCTCTTGCGAGAATAGTGAAATAGCAAAAAATAAGGCAAAAAATGCCGTAAAGAATGTTTTTGTGTGCATGGTATAATTGTTTATCTCGTGCGATTCGCTTGGGGGTAAGCGGTTTGCGCCATTGATTAAAGGATAAGGAGCCTATATTGGGCTGATTTCCTGTTGCAAAAGTATGAGAAATATTCCTTATAAGATGCGAATTTAGAAAAACTTTGAAATATGGCGGTAATAACACATATTTTGTTCCAATTATTGTGAGTTTTAGTCAAAATATCGCAATAGTGACGGTTTCCCAGTGTTGATTATACAAATTGAACATGTTTCGTGTATCGGTCTTGATGAGAGATTTTCATTAAGACCTTGGTAAGATAGATTACTTCGGTTTAACGTTATTTCGACATAAAGGCTGTAGGCTCTTAGTTTTTGTGATACGGGCAAATGATAAATGGCTACAGGTCAAAGATTTAGACCATTTTATCTTTTTTTAATTATTCTAGAGTAAAGACAAATTAACTTAGTCAAGTTTCGGCAGCCAAGAAGCCCAGTATTTATTGGCTACTGTCAATACTTTGATAAAAAAGCTGGCCGAAGCTACACATAGAAAAAGCCAGGAATGCACGAATGCGTTGATTTTTAATAAAGCCCAAAAAATTACAAATCGTTGGCCCTTAACCATTTACCTTTAACTAATCCATCAAAGCTAAGACATATTCTCGGACTACCGAAAGCTAAGTTACTTATCTTGTCTACGTGTTGTGTCTCCCTATAAACCTGAGTTCGACCAAACCTTTGGATTCAGAAAACAAAGTAAAATTTACCTAGGAGTTGACAATTACCTTTGTTTTTCTTCCAGATTTCCAAAAATTGTCCATTTTCTGCTTTAATTTTCTTCGCCATAGCCCGCTATGCCTTCAAAAAATCAAATTGAAAATGAAAAACTTTAGAAAACTGAATCTCAAATCCTTAATCGAACTCAGGTTATAAAAAATAATTATGTGGAAAAGTGAACAAACAATTACGTTGCAAGATGCTGATATTCAAGCACTTTGGGATGCTCATGCCGATATTGCCAACTGGCCAAAGTGGCATCCGGGTTTGGCATATACCCAGATAGATGGCTCGGCTCAAGAAGGGACTGTCTTTTATATTAAGCCTTCCGGCAGTCCAAAGACTAGATTGAAAGTGACCAAATACGAACGCCCCTATGTATGGACGGATTTGGCTTTTTTGCCGTTGGCTAAGATGTACACAACGACACGCATGAAAGAGGTGTCCGATGGGGTAGAAGTGCGCCTTGAGATAGAGATGAAAGGGCCTTTAACATTCTTGTGGAAAAAGATTATTGGCAAAGAATTGTTGGAGAAACACCTGTCACAAAACCAAGCGATGTTGGCATACATTCGGGATAAACGGTGATCTTACTCTTCCTTGGCAGTTGCCAACGTACCTAGGATATTTCTGGATGTATTTTTGAGTTGGATTCTGGATTGGACATGAATGGTTGAGTGGGGGAGCTGTCGGCAGTCGATGGTGATGGTTTGGAGTAGTTTTTTGTGTTTGTCGTCAAGATGAAAAGGTAGATAGTCAAACATTTTGGGATAGCTAGTGCAATTTAAGCTTAGTGATAAAAAGCTACTGGTCGGCTTGGGCTTTAGCGTTGGGTGGGCATTTTTAGTTTGTATCAGTAATTTTTTTTCTTGAGTCTGCGCATGCATTTTCGCGAATGGAATTCCGACAAACCGATTTTTATCGTCGACTTCCTTGATGATGTTGTGTCTCTGAAAATAGGTAAAAAGTGCACTGTCTTGAGTGGTCTGAAGCAATACAAATATGGAGGGCTCGATGATATTTTGTGTGGTAGTTTTTTTGATTTTATTAAAATCATCGTCATATTCGTAGGTGATGATGGTATCCACCTTGGCTTGGATGGACGGCACACAAAGAGTGATGTCACCTGTCCAAAATTGTTTTAAAGAGTCGATGCCTACATTGGTAATCCTATGGAATGAAGATTTGAATGAATCCGTAAGTGGGAAATTCTGATTTTGTAAATCGATTTTTGCCCAAAAATCAAGAATAGATTTTTCGGGAAATTCGGTGGTTTGGTTTTTTTCTTGAAAAGTATATTTAAATGGGATGTCTCCGGCTAAGGCAAAGTATCCATCATTAAAATCTCCCGTCAATATGGTTGGTTTCTGATTAGTTAGATCGTCAGGCTTGCGCCAAAAAACAATATGGTGCTTTTTGTTTGATAGCGCTTGGGCAAAATCGGTGGGTAGGGGCTTTAGATTTTTGCCGGTGAATAAATTATTGATTGTTTTTTTGACGATAGTAGCTTGGTCTTTTTTTGCGAAAGCAATACCTACTTGATGGTCATCCCAAAAATAGAATAAGTGCTTTTGGGTATCATACGTGAGCTGCCTGTCGACAAGCTCTATTTCTTTTCGAACGACCATCGTGTCCATGTAGGTCGAAAAAGAATTTTTAATTTTAATGGGCATAGAGAAGACGATGTTCGGTAGCCCTTTTTGTTGGAAAAGCAAAAGCTGACTTGGTAGAGCAAGATCCTTAGAAGGTGTTTTCTTATCGTCCTTGTCCTTGTCGTCAGTGTCTTCTGACGTGTCCCAATAAGAAAAAGGGTGGTACAAAAAATCCCATAGTAGGGCATTCTCAATCTCTCTTAAGTCAATGCTAATCAGCCAGTTAGATTCCGTTGGGGCGAGTTTTGGCGATTTGGGGCTTAGGGTGTATCTCCACCAATAAGCCATCGAGCCGCTAAGTAGAAGTACCAGCAGCCCGATGGATATTTTTTTTGTTATTTTGGCAGACATAGATTAGAGTCCCCAAAGATGTTCAGCCATTCCGAAGAAAGATTTTAGGGAGTTGGCTTCTTTGTCGGTGGTGTTGATTTTGAAGGTAGATTGAATGGTATTTCTCTTGACTTTAGAGACTGTGGCATTGACATCTTTGAAGGAAGAGCGAAAATAGTCCAATGGTGGAATTACCTTTCTGGGGAATGCTTCGTTAGGAATGGCATCCAGAATTCTATTGTTGTTAGCATAAAATATAGTCGAGCTTTTTCTAGCCATCTTCTTAGCCTTGCGAGAAGTTTTGCCTTTTTTGCCGGCAGCTATGTCGCGAGCTTGGTATTCTGACGAAGTGAGAAAAAGAATGTCGTTGTGCAGGACAAAATATAACTCGAATGGCATCTTGCGAGAAGACTTTAAAAGATAGATACTCTTTCCTTGTGTAGTTATTTGCTTGTATTTTTGGCCGATGGAAAGCAATTTTTTAACAAAATCTAATCGTTCAGTGGAAGCCATAATTAGGAATTCGGGCATTGGCTCTGTGCGTGTCTTTTCGACTTTCTTCGGATTGTAGTCATCATCGTATTCGTAAGTTGTGTATTTGATTTCTTTCTCTATCATGTCTGATATGACAAACATTACATCCCCTTTGATAAGTTCTCCAATTTCTTTTTCATCTAATAAAATGGAGATTAATTCTGTTGCTGCAGAAATTTCAGCTTTTTGGGATGGCATCGTAACGCTAAGTAGGTTGTCAATTATTTTAGGGTAGACGTCAATAAAATTCTCGGTATTGACTGCAATACCGGCGTATCCTAGGACTTTGTCTCCATCAAAATATTTGAAGAAATTTTTATTGAATTTGCGCTTACCCATTTTTTTGTAATAACCGGCCATTTTGGGTGTGAGCTTTGTGTTGATCTCGAGTGTTGCATCATTTTTGTTCAAAAAGATGTTTCCAGAAATGGATCGAATACCAGAAGCTTCCGGCTTGGAGAGCCCTTTGTAAAAAGCATCCAAATCAGGAATCATGCGCATCATGCCTCGAGAAGTACCTAGCAACTGTAAGTAAAGCTCTGAATAGCGAGGCGTCCAAAAAGAAACGACTGCTTTAGTATTGACACTTTCTTGGTAGCCTAGGGATGTGACAATCGAATTGGTCTTATGGGCCCGCATAGTGGCGATGGCAAAGCTTTGTAGCAAATTCTTTTTCTTATTGTGCCGCTGCGCTCTTTTGGCTCTGCTGGCTTCTTCTCTGGCTAGTTGTCTTTGTCTTCTAGCTTCTCTTGCCTGGTTAGGTACTGCTTCTTCCATCTCCGGAGTGTCCATTTCTTCCATTTCTACCATTTCTACTTCTTCTTCTATTTCTATCACTTCTTCTTCTATTTCTATCACTGCGTCTTCTGTTTCTTCAACGGCATCAACGGCATCAGCGGCTTCAGCGACGACGAGGTCAGGCTCTGGTGGAGTCGCTTCAAGTACTTCTTCTTCTATGTATCCATAGTCGGTATCATCAAAATAATAGGTATCTCCGGACATGCTATAGGGGTTGGCAATGACGGCCTGGTGGTCATCCCAAATCACTATCTCGTTACCACGAGAGGAGATGTGAGCTTTGTAGCCATCGATTATCGTTGGTTTGTCGTAGTTTTTTCCAGCAAACTTAGCAAACTTAGCCGCATCCTGAATGGGGAGCAGTACGCAATAATACGAGATGGTATCAGTGATTGAAACAAAAGAGTAGATATTTTTAGAAATGTTGATTCCGGTATCATCAAAATTCTTGATTCGTTGGTTTCCCAGCAGGTCTTTGATGAAGTGATAGTTGGTTAGTTCACTTTTGGGTACTTGCTTGAGGACGTTAGCCCCTCTAAACACACTAACAAAAGCAGCGTTTTTAGGGATTTTGGTGGACAAGTCTTGTGCAAAGAAAGTGGTTGCCACAAAAAGGGCAATAAAGAGGCTAAGTGTTTTTTTCATTTTGGTTTTGTTGTTTGGTAGAAGATGAAGTTCTACGGTTTATGGTTGTGTGGGGTGGGTTATTTCCCCAACTGTATTTGATTTTTTAGATTTTTGCGACCTTTGACAAGGTCTTGCGCCGAAATTCTAAGGAATACGGCCTTCTTGTTTTTGGCTACTTTGGCCGCTTTGTTTTGGGTAGCGAGCACCGGGCTATCAAAATGATAGATGGTCGTGACAGTCGCCCCTTTCAATATTTGTTTGTCGTCAGATTTGATTCTTTTAAATTCAGAGGCGATGTTGTAGTGGTAGTTGCGCTTGAAAACGTGCTTTTTCTTATCGTATGCAAATGGCTTTTTCTTGGCTATCAGAGCAGCTTCTTTTTTGGAGCTGATGCTAGAGATGACGGTGTTTAGTGCATTTACATTAGCAAAATCACAAGAAATAGAAAAGATATAGTCATTAAAGTCAATGACTTTAGATACGTTGGAGACTCCTCTGGTGTGTTTAATATTTTGCGCAAGCTCGTCAATGTGATTGCGAATATCCAGCTCCGAAGGTACTTTATATCCATTGATGCTATCCATGAGCATGATGGCTGCCAGCCGAGATTGGCTTTGGCTAATGTTTAAGGTGATGGTGGCTTTGCCGGAGCCATCTTTGTTGATAGTGACTTCTTCAATAATTTCGAAGCATCCTGACAAAAGGATGATAGCCAACAACGAAAGGCTTGTGAGCCAAAGTTTAGATTGAGTCATAGGTGATCTGTTAGATTACAAAAGTAATGAAAAATCTATTTTGATGCAGTAAAAACTGATAAGTGATGCATTAAAAGTAATAAACGTACCGAATTGATTCGATATTACGATAGCTGCCAAATAAATAAAGGGTGATTTACATGCTGTAAACCACCCTTTGCAAATAAGTCTTGGTGCCTTATCTGGCGTAAGAGACGGAACGTTTTTCGCGAATAACGGTAACTCTAACTTGCCCCGGATATTGCATTTCGTCTTGAATTTGCTGGGAGATAGCAAAAGCTAAGTCATCAGCGCGTTGGTCGGTCACTTTATCGGACTCGACAATTACCCGTAGCTCTCTTCCGGCTTGCATAGCAAAAGCTTTTTGGACGCCTTCATAGGATAGAGCTAGGTCTTCAAGGTCGGTAATCCGCTTCATGTAGTTTTCGACCATTTCTCGTCTCGCACCGGGTCTTGCGCCTGAAATAGAGTCACAAGCTTGGGTGATAGGGGAGAGGATATTGGTCATTTCCATCTCATCGTGGTGAGCCCCGACGGCATTGCAGATGGCTGGATGTTCTTTGTATTTCTTACAGATTTCATAACCATAAAGAGCATGTGACAATTCACTTTCCTCTTCGGCGACTTTGCCGATGTCGTGAAGGATGCCGGCTCTTTTGGCCATTTTGACCTTCTTGGGTGACATGCCGAGCTCTGCGGCCATCATTGCTGACAAGTTGGCGACTTCGATAGAGTGCTTGAGTAGGTTTTGGCCATAGGACGATCTAAATCTCATCCGCCCAATCATCTTGACAAGGTATGGATGTAATCCGTGGATGTCTAGATCAATCACGGTGCGCTCCCCGATTTCGATGATTTGTTGGGTTAGTTCTTTCTTGACTTTGGCAACGACTTCTTCGATACGGCCCGGGTGCATACGACCATCCGCCACCAATCTTTGTAGCGATAGGCGGGCAATTTCACGACGTATTGGGTCGTAACTGGAGATGACGACTGCTTCGGGGGTGTCATCTACGACCAACTCTACACCGGTTGCACTTTCTAGAGAACGAATATTTCGTCCTTCCCGTCCAATGATTTGGCCTTTGATTTCGTCAGATTCCAGCTTGAATACAGAGACGGTATTTTCGATAGTAAACTCAGACGCCATCCGTTGGATGGTCTGGATGACAATTTTTTTAGCTTCTTTGTTGGCAGTGACTTTAGCTCCTTCGATGGTGTCCTTGACGATGGACATGGCTTCGGTCTCGGATTTGGCTCTGACAGCTTCGAGAATCTGTTCTTTAGCTTCGTGTTGTGACAGACCTGCAATGGATTCTAGCTTGCGGATTCTTTCTTCGTTGGCTTGTTCGAGATTGTCTCTTTTTTCGGCAACGATTTTCATTTGCTTTTCAAGCGTTTCTTTTAGTGTCGCAATTTCTTTTTCGCGTATTTGTAGCTCGGCGCGATCATCTTCGATTTCGTCTAACTCATCTTGAAGGGCGGCTTGTTTGCCATCCCATTCTTTTTCGAGGGTCTTGAGCTCGATTAATTTTTCTTTGAGCTCGATTTTTTGCTGTGCTTTGTACTCCTGATAGTCGAGCTTGAGCTTGGTGTACTTAGCTCTAGCTTCTTCAATTTTCTTCTGTTTGATTTTTTCGTTGTAGGCTTCTGCTTTCGCAACGACCTTGTCTTTTTGGGTTTCGGCTTCGTCGGTAATCTGCTTAGCGGTTAGCTTGGCTTCTTTGATGATAAGGTCTGACTTGGTGTTGATTTCTTCAATTTTGCCTTGGTTGATTTTGCCAAATACACTTTTAGCACCCAAGAAACTGAGAATACCACCAATCACCAATCCGATAACAATTGAAATAGGATCCATAATTCACTCGATTATTTAAGGTTTATATAAAAAGAGTGCTGTTTCCCTTGCGGGAAAAGTAGAAGTAAAACAATAGAAAAACGTCACAAAGGAAGCAATAGGGAGCTGCTTAAGAAACTACGAGGTCTTCGATTTCGCTCAAAAGCTCATCAACACTAGTATTGGTTTTTAGGTTATCGGCTTTGGCATTATCAATGGCTAGGGATAGCAGTAGCATGACGACACCGTCCATTTTGTCCCTGAGTTGATAATCAATCTGAAATTTAGTGATTTGTTCATTCAAATCCTTAGCAACCCCCTGAATCATTTCTTCTTCGGAAGGGTGAACGCTCAAAGGCACAAACTTGCCTGCGATATTTAACCTAATCGACTTTAACTTTGAATCTCCCATGGTTTATAGCTGTTTAAGCCATGCTATGCTTTTATCTATCTCCCCGATGTACTCCACAATATCTTTTTTGATCACACTCAAATCAGATTTGGAGATACCACAATCATCTTCCTTTGAAGTATACGCTTTTTCTACATTGGCACTTCCGCCACTTTCAGCCTCTAGCTTCAAAAATTTATTTGTTTTCCGCAAGGCTTCATTTTCTCGCTGTAACTTAGCCATATCAGTTCTCATTTCTCCTACTTTTACAAGAATCTTTTGCAATCTGTCTTGAACTTCCATTGAAAAAAAATTAACTCAATTAATGATGCTTTCGCAAAAAACAAAATACTGTCGCAAATATAGCATTAAAACGGTAATATCTAGGATAAGTTGGGGTAAAAATAACAATTTGGTGGTTTTGTTGGGTTTGGGGGCGTACATTTGGGCTCACCCCACTTCTACTCCATTGTAGCGTTCGTGAATCTCCTTCGTCGATTTCATTTTATCGCATATGATTAATCCTGATGTTTATTCTGCATTTTTTTGCGTAGCAAAAAAATAAAATCCGTGTAAATCACTCGTCCCGAAGAGAAAATCTGTGTAAACCTGCAAAATCCGTGTCATCCGTGTTCTATTATGTCTCGATTGAATCTTCTCTTCCTATCCTTAAAAGAAATATACGACATTTTGAAATGCACCAGCTAGGTGCTTCAGTGCTCGAAGTGCTTTTTATTGTTATATTTGCTGTGCAAAGCAATAACAGGATGAAGTGGTTGGATTATTTTAGGAAGCGTGATAAGGATAAATCCCCAAGGATTAGGGAATCTGATTTTGGACGATTTTGTGATGCTTATAAGCCGGTAGAGAAGTATGTGTTGTGGGAAGAATCACTTCGGCTGTATGATGAAGGTAAGCGTTTTTCGGCTTTTCAGAAATTTTTTGAATACTTGCGTAATAGCGGTGAGCATAATGTCAGTCATAAAGCTATTCATGGTATTATTCGATTTGAATTGATACAAGGCTCTCAGAAGATTACGGGACTGATTGATGCTCAAAGCATTGATATTCAGGCGCTTCTTACGATAAATGAATCATATCCGTCGCCCTTATTGTTGGAGTTGCTGAAGGAGAATTATAATTTGAAATTTTGCAAATTTGCACTTGGTAATAATGGAGAGCTTAAGCTTGTGGCTAATGTGCCTGCCAAGGTGACTTCTCCATACAAATTGTACCATGTACTTCGAGAAGTAGCTTTGATTGCGGACAAAAAAGACGATTTGATTTTTGGGCAGTATTCATTTTTGGAACCCAATTCCAAAGGCTTACACGTAGAATTGTCAGAGCCAATCAAGCGTATTTATGTGGAGTATGTACAGGATGTTTTCCGTAAGGTGCTTGCAGTGGTTAAAGGCGGTCGAATTGACAGTGAAGCGTATCCTAGTGCTGCCCGCTATCTGATGTTGGCGGCGGTGTACAAAGTGGATTTTTTGATTTTGCCGCAAGGCTATCTGATGGAAAGGCTGGAGAAAATCGATGGATTGGCGTTTTCAGGAGAATTGAACGACCCAAAAGTAATTAACCAGAAGATCTTGGCGATTATTGAAGACATTTTGGCGGTGTCAGAGGAAGATGTGAAGAGTGAATTGTATCGCACAGATGCTACATTTGGGTTTAATTCGGTCATTCAGTCAGCCCAAATACGGGATACCATATATTCTGAACTCCCGACAATGGATTGGTATATTAATGAAGGGCATACAGAATATGCGGTGGCGATTGTGGACTTTATTGTTGGGTATTTATTATTTAATTTTAAGGTACCACCGCCTTGTAAGGCACTATTTTTATTGTATTATCGAGTCAGAGAAGAAGATTTTTTTAAAAAAATGGAGTTTGACGTTCCTTTTGTCAAAGGCAAGCAATTGGCTAGTGATGTAAAACGGGCAGTGGCCGAGATCCTGGAGAAATATCAGGAAACCTTTCCGTACATGGAAGCTTCTGTTTCTTCCATAGAATATGAGTCCAAGCCATTATTCTGTAAGACCTATCTAGAGATGGTGGCCGAGATAAATTTTACATCAAAATAAACACAAATGCCGGAAAAATCAGTTAGTATCGTCACTATTCTTAACAATATTCTTACGGAATTGGGATATCCTGCCGAAACCTGCTATGTGGCATCAAATTTGTGGAAGATGCGGAGTGGTAGTGCAGTTATTACGATTGCCTATAACAAAGACACAGGATTTATCTTTGGAGATGCTGTGTTGTGCTCCCTTCCTCCTGATCCTTCAAATAATTTATTGACTTTTTTGCTTTCGCAAAATAATGAACCCGGCAAAATACGTTTAGCCATAGAAAATGACGCTATCATGCTGAGTTGGACGGCTTATGATAAGTATTTTACGGAAGTAACGGCACGGAATTATATTGAGGAGCATATTCGAGAAGCCAATAGATTAGATAATATATTAGTAGCAGAATACGGCTGCAAATGGATGTGACTCAGTTGGTAGGCCCTATAATTTTGTAAAAATACTAGCTGAATTTAAAAAAATGGCTATCTTAGCCACTTGGAAAATGACAAGCCTTGATAAATTAGAAAAAATAAAATAGGTAATTTAATCGTTTCCTTACGAGATATTCCCGGAACAAACTTGAATGAACGATTACAAACCGCTTAATCAACACAATGATGATGATAAAAAAATTAACGAAAAAAATTGGCTTTTTGATGTTTTTGATGGCTTTTGGCTTTACTGCGAAGGCTCAGGATATTCACTTTTCTCAGTTTTATCTATCTCCACTTAACCTAAATCCGGCGTTGACTGGTGTAATGAACTGTAACGGCCGAATTAGCGGCAATTACAGAAATCAATGGGCAAGCGTACTCCGTGGAAATGCTTTCTCAACTTACTCCGTGTCTTATGACCAAAAGATTCCGGTAGGAAGAAGTGATTATTTTGGTGCCGGTATCACGGTATGGCGGGACCAAGCGGGCTCGTTAGGATTTGGTACCATGCAAGCTAGATTGTCCGGTTCTTATAGCAAAAAAATGGGGGGATACCGTAAGAAAGCACACTACTTTGTCGTAGGTGCTGAAGGGGGCTATTCATTGCGTAGTATCGACTTCACAAAAGCTCAATGGGGCAATCAATATGATGGACACTCTTCTCAAGATCCTGCTATTAATCCACTCGAAAATTGGTCTGATGACCAGTTTGGATTCTTAGATGTAGGTGCGGGTGTATTGTGGTTTTCGGTATTTGATGAAATGTCAAACTTCCATATCGGGGGGTCTTATCACCATATCAATCGGGCGGATGTCAGCTTTACAGAGGATGACCCAAAGCATTTGTACTCTAGAATCTCCGGCCACATGGGTGGAGAGTTTATGCTTTCTGACCGTATTGGCTTAGGGCCCAAGATTGTGGCTTTCTTTCAAGGCCCTAGTAAAGAAATTAATGGTGGAACAAACATAAAATTCGTCTTAGGCGATAACCGTCTCTTTTATCAGGCGGTACAGTTTGGTACTTGGGTTAGAATTGCTAACAAAAAAGACGAAGGTACTTTGATGGATGCGTTGATATTGACTACTCGTTTTGATTATGACCAATTTTCTATTGGCTTTAGTTATGATATCAATACGTCAAAATTGAACCTAGCCACCCACAAGAACGGTGCCTTTGAGTTTTCGATGGCTTACAAGATTTGTGGACCCGAAAGACGGGGGGTTTATTGCCCGCACTTCTAAGCACTTAGTTGCTTTCTCAAAAAGCCCTGTTGCCTTTGGCAACAGGGCTTTTTGATTGGTATTCCTTTCGGAATACAGTCGTAAAGAATTACGTAAAAAAACATTATATCTTTTCCTAATTTATTTCTTTTTGCGTATCTTAGCAAAAAAAATAACCCATGTTCGGAAACAAGAAGAAGAAAAAGACAAACGCACCACAAAAAGTCTCTGCTCCTGCTCCTAATTCAGGAGGTCTTAATAGTCTTGTCCAACAGACCAATTTAGAAGGCACCATTAATGCTGATAGCGACTTTAGAGTCGACGGACGCATCAAAGGCACACTCAATTGTGCATCCAAAGTAATCATCGGCCCAACGGGCTATGTGGAGGGCGTTGTTAAGTGCCAAAATGCAGTCATTGAAGGCAAGTTTGTTGGTGACCTAAAAGTGGCGGACTCGTTGACAGTCAAGGAACACGCTATGATATCAGGAGACGTACGTACATCGTCTTTGACCGTACACCAAGGGGCCATTTTTGATGTAGTCTGCAAAATGTCAAAAGGATCCAAACAGTCCGTTGAGTTAGAGACCGAAGATATCCTAAGTTAGTACCGTGAAAAAGAGCAAAAAAAGTCTCAAAGAAAGTATTAATTTTTATGGGCGGTATATGGGCTTGGCGACAGAGATGTTTGGCATCCTGTTTGTAGCCGCCTTGGGGGGGCAATGGCTCGATGCCAAGTTTGAGACTGACCGACCATTGATTACCGCCTTTTTGATATTACTGGCCTTGGTAGGCGTATTGTATCGTTTGATAAAAGGATTAGAGAAAAAATGAATCATCAACCTTTTATTAAAGGACTATTGATTACGGCGGCCATCGCCTTTGTAATTAGCTTTGGCTTGTCAAGAATGCCACAAGCAGCACCATTTCAGAATGTCATCTTTGGATCATTGATATTCTTTTTTGTATTTACGATATTTCAATATTTTGTCGGCCTAAAAACAGCCGATCACCCCAATAAAGGACTGTATATTGGGGTCGTTCAGTTGCTTTCTGGGACTAAAGTCTTATTTACCGTAGCTTTCGTTGCAATTTATGTCAATATGGGACAACCTGTAACCAATTGGTTTGTTCTACCTTTTTTATTGAACTATGCCATCTTTACCGTCTTTGAAACAGCGACCATGATGCGTGTAGGCAAAAACTAATCAAGCAGAAATATTGCTCCATGAGCCCAAAGAAAACAAGTCCCACCTTGGACATCATCCACAACATCTACATCAAAGGTGCTAAAGGAAATAATCTACAAAATATTGATCTAACTATCCCGAAAGACCAGTTGGTCGTTGTCACAGGCGTATCCGGCTCCGGAAAGTCTACCATAACAATAGATACCCTCTTTGCCGAAGGACAGCGCCGATATGTAGAGAGCTTATCGTCTTATGCCCGGCAGTTTTTGATGCGCATGAAAAAACCGGAAGTCGATTATATCAAAGGTATTTGTCCGGCTATTGCCATCGAGCAAAAAGTAACGACCGGCAACAATCGATCGACCGTAGGATCAATGACAGAAGTTTATGACTACCTACGGCTACTTTATGCACGTATCGGCAAGGTGATTTCACCGATCTCCGGACAGGAAGTGAAAAGACATTCTGTAACAGATATTGTGGACTATATTAAGTCACTGAAAGAAGAAACTAAGGTGCAACTCTTTATTGGCTTGCACCAAAAATATGAAGATCGATCTCTCCAAACGGAGCTAGAGCTTCATCTCCAGAAAGGCTACACACGTCTTCAATGGAAAGGAAAATTATTTCATATAGAAGACTTTTTGACGGAGAAAAAAATAAAATTTAATAAGCCGGCTGCTTCTTTTGCCCGAAAGGGGATGCGCATCTTGATAGATAGATTTGCAGTCGATAATGACGATGAAGAGCACCTAAAACGTATAGCAGATTCTGTGCAAACAGCTTTTTATGAAAGTGAAGGCCATTGTATTGTGGATGTCATTGATGATGGTGAACGATTGTTCAACAATCGCCTAGAGCTGGATGGCTTGGAGTTTCCCACTCCGTCAGTTCAGTTATTTAATTACAACAACCCGTTTGGTGCTTGTCCAACTTGCGAAGGCTATGGACAAGTGATTGGTATCTCTGAAAGCAAGGTGTTTCCGGATAAGACTTTGTCTCTTTACGATGGGGCTATAGCTCCTTGGCGTGGAGTAAAAGGCAAGAGACTGTTGCAAAAACTCATTGATACTGCACAGGAATTTGACTTTCCCATACATCGCCCCTATGAAGAGTTGACGCTTGCGCAAAAAGAAGTATTATGGACTGGTAATCAACACTTTAAGGGAATTTCTAGTTATTTTGATAGACTCAAAAAAAAGCTATATAAAATCCAAAACCGGGTGTTGCTGGCTAGGTATCGAGGACGGACTACTTGCTTGGATTGCCATGGCCGACGCTTGCGCAAAGAAGCGACCTATATCAAAGTAGGAGGCAAGGCCATCACGGAGCTAGATGGATTGTCGATTCAAGAATTGAAGGCCTTTTTTGACCAATTAAAATTGTCTAAGCATGACCAAGAGATTGCGTCACGATTGCTTTTGGAGATTCATACAAGGTTAGATGCAATGCTCGATTTGGGATTGGATTATTTATCGATTGACCGTGTGTCGTCAACTTTGAGTGGGGGAGAGACTCAGCGGATTAATTTGACTAGAACATTGGGTAATAATTTGACGAGTTCTTTATATATCCTGGATGAGCCTAGTGTGGGTTTGCACCCAAAAGATACCGAAAAATTAGTGTCGGTACTCAAAAGATTGCGGGACTTGGGAAATACGGTCTTGGTCGTTGAGCACGAGGAAGAAGTCATTCGTCAAGCAGACTATTTGATTGATATGGGCCCAGGTGCCGGCACACATGGTGGGCATGTTGTTTTTCAAGGAAACTATCAATCTGCGATTAAGTCAAAAATTAAGAATAGCCTAACGGTGGATTATCTGACTCATAAGCGAAGTATTCCGTTACCTAGCATTCGGCGCAAGCCAAATAACTTTATTGACATAAAAGGAGCCGGTCAGTTTAACTTGCAAAATGTTGACGTGGCGATTCCCCTTGGTATATTGACTGTGGTGACAGGTGTCTCCGGCTCCGGTAAGACCACTTTAGTAAAAAAGACCTTGTATCCGGCCTTGTTACAGGAGCTGGGTGTCGTCTCCAATGTCGCCGCAGGTAGTTTTTCTGAGATTGCCTATGACAGTCACTTGTTGCACCGTGTAGAGATGGTTTCGCAAAGCCCAATAGGTAAGTCGTCTCGCTCTAACCCGGCCACTTACGTGAAAGCGTATGATGATATTAGAAAATTGATGTCCAAGCAACAACTGTCGTTGATAAAGGGGTTTCAGCCAAAGCACTACTCCTTTAACGTCGATGGTGGACGATGTGAAGCCTGCAAAGGAGAAGGGGAGCAAGTGGTTGAAATGCAGTTCTTGGCCGATGTACGTTTGGAGTGTGAAGCCTGCAAAGGAAAACGATTTAAGCGGGAAGTACTAGAAGTTAAGTACAAAGGAAAGAGTATTTATGACATTTTGAGCATGACTATCGAAGAAGCCATTTCTTTCTTTAAAGCAGACAAAGCCATAAAATCTAAAATCCAACCGCTGATGGACGTCGGCTTGGGTTATGTGACCTTGGGACAATCTTCTAATACCCTTTCTGGTGGCGAAGCCCAACGAGTCAAATTAGCTTCCTTTTTAGGCAAGCGAGAGACCAAAGAGAAGATACTATTTATCTTTGACGAACCGACCACAGGGCTTCATTTTCATGACATCAATTTATTACTAAAATCCTTTAATCAATTGGTTGAAAAGGGACATACCGTACTTATCGTCGAGCACAATATGGAAGTCATCAAATCGGCAGACTGGGTCATAGACTTAGGGCCTGATGGAGGCAAGAATGGCGGATACGTACTTTACCAAGGCCCTCCCGAAGGATTAGTCAAAGTAAAGAATTCTCATACCGGGCATTTTTTGGCGAAAGCACTCTAAACACCTACCTTTGTGCCAATGAAAAAAATAAAGCAATATTTTCCCGATTTGACGGAAGACCAATATCAATTATTTGAGCAATTTATGCCTTTATTTAAGGAGTGGAATGCACAGATTAATATGGTCTCTCGCAAAGATATTGATAACCTGGAAGTAAAACACGTCCTGCACTCTTTAGCAATTGCGAAATTTATGCCTTTTAATGCTGGCGCAACAGTCATGGACTTGGGTACAGGTGGTGGATTCCCGGGGATACCACTAGCTATTTTTTTTCCGGAAACGGAGTTTGTACTCATCGACTCTAGAGGAAAAAAAATCATGGTCGTCCAGGAGATTGTCAAAGAATTAGCCCTGACTAATGTCCAAGCCATTCATGCTCGAGCCGAAGAAACGAAGATACAATGTGACTTTGTCGTCACCCGAGCGGTAGCTAGAATGGACAAGATATTTAACTGGACGCGAAGACACATCAAAAATAAACATAACAGCATCTATCCCAACGGAATCATTGCGTTAAAAGGCGGAGATATTACTTCTGAAATGAAAGAAGTACCCGGAAAACCCTATTGGGAAAAGGTCGCTATCCGTGAATATTTTGACGAAGCGGAGTTTGAAGACAAGAAAGTTGTATATTTGCAGAAATGAAAGGAACTAAGAAACAATTCTCTAAGGAAGCTTTAAAATCCATGCGCCAAACGGGTGCCATCACCGCTACATCTAAGTATTCGGTCAAAAGAATGCTTTCCGGGATTGATTTTTCCAAAGATTTAACCATCGTGGAGTTGGGGGTCGGCAATGGCGTTGTAACCAATCAGCTGCTACAATACTTGAGCCCAAATTCAAAATTAGTAGCCTTAGAAATCAATGAATACTTCTATAATCTAGTCAATGAACGATTAGCTAAAGATGACGAACGCATCAGTTTTCATCAGCATTCCGCCTTCGATATAGATAATTTGTTGGATGATTTGGGCATTGGTGAAGTGGATTATTTTATTTCGACTTTGCCTTTGACCATGTTTTCGAAAGAAGACAATACCAAGCTAATGACCAAAATGCAACATTACTTGAATCCTAAAGGCAAATACATCCAAATCCAATATAGCCCTTTGAAATACCCAATGGTCAGAAAGTATTTTCCCAATGTGAAAGTACGTTTTGTTATTGCTAATATCCCGCCGGCTATTGTTTATTTCTGTTCCCTTTAGAATGTGGGCATACAAAAAAAACTACCCCACAAAATCAATTGGGGGTAGTGGCCCTTTTGGAGGGCAGAAAAGCGTAGGAACTTTACTCTTTATTGTGTGTCTGATGTCCTACTGATCAAACTCATCCAAGTGTAGTGTCTCAATGATGGCGATGAGCTTTGACGCATAGCGTTTATCCGTCGCATATCCCGCTTTGCGCAAGCCATGCGCCCATTTCTTGTAGTCTTTGCCGTACTTTTGGAGTCCACGATAGCGCTTGCCTAACAGAAGCTTGCTGTGCGCACGATAGCTTTGCCAAGAGCTATTATAGATTCGAAAAAAATCCTTGTGGCTGTCATCTGTAAAGTTAGAGCAATGCCCCTTTTTACACTTGCGTGAAAAACATTTCATCCCAAAGTGATTGTTGTTTTTGCGACTCAACTGGCTGCCACCGGCGTCACTTTCCAAAAGCCCTTGGGCTAAGGTGATGCTCGCCGGGATGCCGTATTTATCCATCTCGGTTCTCGACACACTCGCAAAACGCCGCACGTAATTGACGCAAATTTGCTTATTGGTGGCAATCATGGCGGGAGTGACATCACTCCGACGCTTGAGCTTGGGGTTGATTAAAAAGGCGATGTTAGCAAATCGATTGCTTTTCTTGGGGTTGGATAAGTTGTAGCCCGTGGCTACATCATTTACATTTCCCCAAGTAGTTAGCGATGTCTCGTCAACTTCCGTATATAGGGGGCTTGCGCCAAAAGAAGACCGTACATAACCCATCTCTGGGCGAATCTGTGGGTTGTTAGTAAAGTAAATCGTAAAAATAATCAAGACCAACCAATGTCTTTCAAAGCCGTTCCTAATCGCCTTTCTCAATTGGTTAACTGATTGCAAATTCATGTCTTTGTTTTTTAATGTGTTTAGTATGACCTTAGCATGATGGCTGAGCCGATTAAATAAGTGTTTGTGGCTAAATCCTTTCATGTGGAGGGCATTTTTTGGTTACTGATTGTTTGACAAAACTTTCGCTTGCGCAAAACGTTTTATTCACATTGACAATGCAAACTTAAAACAAAATGTTTGAATTAGCAAGTTTTAAAACAAATTGTTTGTAACTTTAATCCATTGTGGAAAACAATTCTTTGCTAAACCCTTGATAATCAGTTAATTGAAAATCGCCTACCCATCTGGTTTTTTTTTATAATGTGGAAAACCTAATTGGCCCCAAGAGTGAAGCTTCTAACGAATGTAGATTGTCATTGAAAACTGACCCATCATCAATCACCAACCTAATCTGCATAAATCGCAGCACCCAACCCACCCACCAGCAGAATACCCCGTAAATCAGCTCTCTACCGGATGGAGACTTACGTCAAAAAAAAATGACTCCACTTCAACCACACCTAGAGTTTTATAGAAAAATCAAAATGCGGAAAAAAAGTCTTATATTGTGGCGGTTATAAGGGAGTTAGCTGCAATAAACACAACAAATACAAGTCAAAAAATCAAAATTTTTACTTGATAGAATAATTACTTGATTCTTTTTGTGAATTTGTTTAATATTGGAAGTATAATAAAGAACTAATAAAGATTTCAATCATGGCTAGAAAGACACCAACTCCATCAACAGTAAAAAAATTATTTGCCTTTTCTGGAAATATTTGTGCTGCACCAAAATGTAAAAATGGCTTAGTAGAAGATAATGTTGTATTAGGGGAAATATGTCACATTGAAGCTGCAGAAGAGGAGGGAGCCCGATTTAATAAACTATCCAATGATGATTATAGAAGAAGTTTTGAAAACCTTGTTCTTTTGTGCGAATCATGTCATAAAAGAATTGATACCAATGCCAACGAGTATTCTGTTGAAACTCTAAGAGAATGGAAAAGTAAGCACGAGTCTGTTTATCAATCAAATCGGTTTGAATTAAAAGATTCTCTTGTTGAAAAATCTATAAAGAAATATATTAATATTGGTGATGGAAATCAAATTATCAACACGTCCCAAAACTTGAAAATTGGAACTCAAATCGGAACTCAAAATAATTATGGAGTAAATCATGGGGATAGTTACACAGATGAAAAATATAGGAAAGTAATACCAAAATTAAAGAAGAAAATTGATGCTTTAAAGGAAAATGCTGCCCCTCCCAAAAAAGATGTAATTGATTTCAGAAATAATTTTGACAAAAATGAAGAAAGTGAAATATTTGAATTACCATTTTGTGAGCTTTTGTATAGGAAGAAAAATGGGCGAATCAAAGCCGAAGTAGAGAGTTATGAAACACTATACGGAAGAATAGATGAAGTTTCTGATAATGGCCAAAAAATTCTTCAAGGATTTTTGAAAGCAAGTGATCCCGAAAAGAAGGAAGTTTTAAAGCAGCAGATTAAGAAAAAAGGACAACGCCAACCTGCGATTATTACCTGTGATGGATTCCTAATAAATGGTAATCGAAGAAAAATGATTTTTGAAGAATTGTATGAAGATACCCACCAAGATCCAAAATTTCGAAATATGCGGGTTGTAATTCTTCCAGAAAATGTAGCCGAATTAGAGATTAAACAAATTGAAAATAATTATCAATTACAAGAAGATGGAAAGTCAGAGTACCATGGACTAAATCGTGCATTAACGATTAGAGACAATATAAGAGAAAACTATTCTCTTGAATCACAAATATTAGCAGATCCTCAACATGCAGGAAAGGAGGGAAAGGAACTTAAAAGTGCTATTAACGAAATAAACAAGAAATATTTGTATCCCTTAGAATGCGTTGATAGGTATTTAGAGACTTTTGGTAGAAGAGGGCTTTACAATACAATCTCAGAAGGCACTGGGGACAAAGAAGGAAGATGGCAAGCTTTTATTGATTATAGCTCATTTTATTATTCAACCTTAAAGAATAAGGCAAAAAAAATTGAGTTGGGAATAAAAGACGGAGAAGAGGGATTAATTGAAGATTCCATTTTTAAAATAATAAGGAAAAGAAAGCTAAACTCAAAAGAACTTGAAAAGGCGCTAGGAAAAGTACATTCATTTGTTCGTGGAGGAAATTTGAAGAAATATTTAGGGAATCCTGTTGCAAAAAAACATTTATTGCAAATTGCAAAAACAGTTAGTGAAGATATACCTGAAAATGAAAAAAGTGATAAAAATGGCAAACCATATTCAGAAAGAGAAATCGATGAAAAGTGGGGAGAAAAATACAAGAATGAAATCTTGGGCAACCTGATGCAAGCTTACAAGGCAGTTAATAATAAAACAGAGAGAGACAAACCTGTGGAATTATTAATGGATGCACTTAAAAAACTTAATCATGAAAACTTGAAAATAGAAAATATGGGAATAGAACATTTCAATGAAGCCTTAAAATTAGCAAAGAAAATTTCAGAAAAATCAGAAGAAATTTATGATGAAGTTGATCACGCTAGAGGAAACTTAAAAAAACTTACTAAAAAAAGAAAATAATTGACAATAGGTGTAGCAAATAACGATATTACAATAAATTTATTGCCAAACGAGCTTTTGAGATATCAAATGTCTCAACTTGAATTTTACGGATATTCATTTATTGATAATCAATTTCTATTAAAGTCAAATTGTATAGAGAATGATTTGTTAAAAGTAATAAATTATTTTGGACAAGAGGGGATTGACTATGAATTATCTATAAATGCAGAAGAAATTTTTTCTAATGTTTTAAAACAAAGAGCAGAAAGAGAGAATCAATTTAGAATAGCAAAAGAGCTAAAAAATGGTATTGTCGACTCAGAAAGTTATTCCTTATTCAGAGATTTTTTAGAGTTATTACCAAGACGACTAAAGTCACATCAAATTAAAGCTGCCTTTCATCTTTATTCAATAAAAAATGGGGCAAATTTTTCAGTACCTGGAAGTGGAAAAACTTCTGTAGTAATCTCTGTGTATGAGAAATTGAGACTTGAAGGAAAATGTAATATGATTTTCGTTGTTGGACCTCCCTCATGTTTTCAGCCATGGCAGAATGAATTTTTTGAGACTGTTGGGAGACATCCAGATACTGTTTTATTGTCAGGAGGTAATAAAGAATTAAGAAAAGGAGAGTACTATAAAGCAAGTAATTCAATTTCCGAACTTTATTTAAGTACATTTCATACTGTGCTAAATGATGTTGAAGATATTTTAAACTTTCTTGGTCAAAAAAAGATTCATTGTTTTTTTGTGATTGATGAAGCACATTATATGAAGCAAATTGGAGGTTCTTGGGCAGAAACATTACTTAGAATTGCTTCAATAACAGAATTTAGATGTATTTTGACAGGGACTCCTATTCCAAAAAGCTATACTGATATCTTTAATTTATTTGATTTTTTATGGGATAAAGAGTATCCACTAACTGAAAATGATAAAATCGTTATACAACAATATGAAAAGAAAGGAAAGAATAATGAAGTGAAGAATATTTTAGATAAAAAAATAGGTCCATTATTTTATCGAGTTAGGAAGCAAGATTTAGGCTTGAAACCGGCAATCTTCCATCCGCCATTGGTAATAGGTATGAAACCATATGAAAAACGAATTTATGAATTAATAAAAGCAAAAATTCATCAGTTGTCAAGAAATGATTTTATTGAAAACAGAGTAGCATTGGAGAACTTATGGAGAGGGAGGATGATGAGACTAAGACAGGTTGTATCCTACCCAAAGTTGCTTTTGAAATCTATTGATAAATATGGCGAAATTCTAATTGAAGAGAACTCGGAGCTAGTCAATATTATACGGAACTATGACAATTTGGAAGTAACAGGTAAATTGGAAGTATTGACTGAGAAAGTGAGAGAATTATTACTACAGAAGCAGAAAATTTTAATTTGGTCAAATTTCGTTGATACAATTAAACTCTTGAAGTCTCATTTCATAAAGCACAAATGGAGGTGTGAAGTTGTTTACGGTGCAACTCCTGTAAAAAAGAAAAATTCAATAAAATTTACCGAAATAATGACTAGAAATGAAATTAGAGATATATTTGTAGATGAAAATAGTGGAATGGATATATTAATTGCTAATCCTGCGGCTTTTTCAGAATCTGTTTCGTTACACAAAACCTGTTTTTATGCTATATATTATGACTTATCATATAATTGTGCACAATATCTTCAATCACTTGACAGAATACATAGAGTTGGAGGGTCAGAAAAAAAAACAGCAAATTATTATTTTTTGCAATATGAAGATTCAATAGATCAAGATATAAAACTAAATTTAGAACTGAAAGCAAAAAAAATGTACAGCATTGTTGAACAAGATTATGAGATATATAACCTTGATATGTTTGATGAAGAGCAAAATGATGATGTTGAGGCGTACAAAAGATTATTTCATCATGAAAAGCATACAAAATGAATATTGAAGCGGGAAAAATACAGAAATTGAAGCAACCATATAAAAAAATAAATGCACCTTTTGGGTATTTTGGGTCCAAGAATAAAATCGCACTTCAGCTTTGTGAAAGTCTACCACCTCATAATTGTTGGGTTGAAGCTTTTTGTGGGTCT
>JAUTBQ010006684.1:0-19775 GCA_032361185.1 Lepetodrilus ovalis
AACATTATATAGAAAAATAATAAAAATATTAAAAAATTATGATTAAATACGTGCAAGTATGAAGTTGCCCCTTTAAGGGTATACCAACTGTTCAAAATGTTTGTGTCTGCGTGAGTATCCTTTACATTATTATCAGTTGCTAGATCGTCCTTGGACGGAAACTAAAGAATCCTGGATGATTCGGACTTTCAAAAATCTGATCCGGTTCTGTTTCCAGGCTGATTCAGATCTTTGCCCAAGACCGATTAGGACCCGTTTCCAAGATAATAGGTCAGGATCTGCCAAGGTCCGAATGATCCTACTCAACATAGTGCAAGCCTGTACAGGCATTCTGTTAAGTCCAGCCATGGACAAGATGCAGTTAGCTATAGGTATATATGACAACACATATAACGCTATTGCCTGGTGGTTGATGTCCGTGCCGTGGACGCAGATGCACGTGTCTTACCTTCACACGACTTCTCTGCACACACGGACCTCCTCTGGGAGCATTCCTTGCCGTCGTAACCCTCCCTGCAGTGGCAGTAGTAGTCGCCCTGGATGTTGAAGCAGCTGGAGTCGTGCTTACAGGGGTTGGGGTTGCAAGGGTCCATGTCAATCTGATGTCAACAACACGTACATATGGTTATATACGCCGAATGTTGGCATGTCACCAACACGTGCATGTATGGTATTAATAACCCCAACTGTTGGAAAGTCAACAACAGGTACGTGGTTATCACATACCTTAATTATTGGTAATGCGTTCAAAATTCCCAGCTAAGTTTCGTTCGCAGTAGATTTTACGACGTTACGTAAATGTTCATGTTTCAGTATGTCAAGTTATATAGTGTGTCCATAATGACATTGTTGATATTTTCAATTATTTCACAATATTATACAAGTTACTCACCTCACAATTCACACCGGTATATTCATCGTGACATTCACACGAGTATGACGCGCGCTGGTTATGACACGTGCCTCCATTCCGACAGGGGTCGCTGGCGCACTCGTTGATCTCGATCTGACATTGTTCCCCGGTGTATCCCGGCGTGCATGCGCAGTACTGTCCTGCCACTAGGTCCTGGAGGCGAAAACAAGCATGTGTTATTACCTTTTATATCAAGCATTGTATGTGCATAGCCTTACATTACCACATATCTAAGTAGTGTTAGACAATGGTTGAAGACATGCACTGAAAGCAATGCCCTATGCTACCGTGCATACGTCACAGCGAAACGTAGCCCAAGAGCAATACTGGTCTATGATTCGAGGATGAATTTTTCAAAATGTTATTTTATTTAATTTAATTGAGGTTTAGATCCGCTTTCAGGATTCTTTCACTTATAGCACAGCATGCTAGTTTAGGGAAACCCACAACATCCGTAGCGCATAATATTGCAGTAAACCTGTGAGCATCGGCTGGTAGCCTACTGACAAACCAAAGACAGCTGGTACAATTCAATTCTTTCAATCAGAAAGTTAACTTTCGCGAACATTGATACTGTGCTCTTCATATTTTCTTTTTATTAATTATGGTCCTGGGTATCCTTTCACGAAGCTCTCTTATCCACAAAGACACCTTTGTGAAACGATAACTGCACGGAAGCGTTTGGAGCGCTACCATATTAATGAGATTGTATTTTGCGAAATATCGTATCAGATTGCTTTGTAGAAATGCTTACCACACAAGAAGCACCATTCTGACATTCGATGCCAATACAGTCATTTATATCTGAAGAGTAAATCATAAATGTGTTAATTACATGTTGTTTGTCATGGTTATGTGCATCCGATCGATAGGTGAAGTTGATGATGCCACAAAAGCGCATTAATGCAAGGTTTCCCAGAAAAATTATCACATGTGAAGAAATACATTTTCACGCAGACATTTCATCCCAATTGTAAACCCTTCGTACAAACAGTTAATAGTGACAGATACTAGTATATTTAAGTATATTCTACTTAGATATAGATCCTAGTTGCATTTATGAACTAAAATACAAAACTACAAAAGGACAGACATACTTTGATCACATCTCTTCCCCGTCCAACCAGGCTGGCAGGCGCACGAGTAGTCGCCCAGTAGATTGTGGCACGTGTACGCGTTGACGCACGGACTTCCGCTGCACTCGTCGGCGTCCAGTTGACAATGCGGTCCCTGCCACCCCGGCTGACACTGACACTCGTAGCTATTGTCCTGGTCGATGCACGTGCCGTTATGCAGACACGGACTGGACGCACACTCATCGATGTCTGCGGAGGAATACACTCACATTTGTAAAATAATCATGTAGGATTTTCTTTTTATTACAGGAAAACGGAACGTGCCAATATACTCTACTCATAGCTGGCTGCATGCAGCCTGTATATATTATTAATACGAAATAGATCAACTACTTGTTATAGTGAGCTAATTAATGGCATTGCACTGTGGCATGGCATTGGACTGTATCATGACATTTGATGACCTTGACATTGCACTGCAAAATGGCATAGAACTGCGGCTTGCCATCGTATTGTGACATGACATTAGACTACAACATGACATTGGAATTCAGCATAACATTGAACTGTGGTATGAAATTGGACTGCAGTATGACATTTGATTAGATTGGACTACGGCAAAATGGAATGTGCAATGATAATGGACTGCGATCAGACGGTGGACTGCACAGCATTCCATTTGACTGCGACATGACATTGGAAGACATTGGACTGCGGTATAACGATAGATGGTGGAGTTACATGGGACCGTATGACATAACACATTGGATTGTGCCATGACATGATATGGTCGAGGTACATCTGACTGTGGGGCATGACACACATGAGACTGCAGTATATACCCACTGATATGACACAGGGCGCCGGTCCAGCCGGGCGGACAGTTGCACACGAAGCCGGTGACGATCTCCACACACTGACCCTGGTTGGCGCACGGCGAGGACGTACAGGCGTGGTCAGCTGCAGCACACACAACACATACTATTAACGGCAATCATGTATCTAACGTTCAGGGAATCGTAACGATCTCGTACATTAGGGATCTGGGTATCCTTTCACGAAGCTCTTTTATCTACTAAGAGACTGGTAGCGCTCTCTTTGCCGATAGCGAATAAACTGCTAAGAGAACTCTACCAGTTTCTTAGTAGATAAGAGTTTCGTGAAAGCATATCCTGGAACGTACGAGAGCATTGTGGTCGTATAGTGGACAAGCGAGCTTCACGAAACGATATTCTGACATGGAACGCTTTCTAAATTTTCTGACACAGATTTAGTGCAGCTAACATGGCGTTGTACGTGACTTTGTCTCTGACAAGATTGATTCAGCATCTCCTATGACATAGTGGTGTATGTCTCTGACACAAACTCAATATATGCTGGTGCTACATGGTGTGCTACACTCTTCCAAGATCACCCACGAGGCTAGTCTGGGTCTAACCGATTAAATATTACGAATTACGTCAAAGCATAGGAAAATATATCTATGGGTGGAATGAAGACTGATACATTGCATTTTGTTAAGGTAGACTCACGAATTTGACAGCTTTTCCCTGAGAATCCTTTCTTACAGGTGCACGTGTACTGATCTGGGGCAATGTTTCTACACAGACCGCCATTGTGACACGGATGATGGCGCCCACAGAAGTTCAGATCTGGACAAGAAAGGTCATACATACTAAGCATTAAGTATACATTTACTAACCAAACACATACACACCCACACAGCCCACACTCCCACACACGCGCACCCACACACGCGCGCGCGCACACACACACACACACACACACAAACACAAACAAACACACACACAAACACACACAGGCGCGCGCGATCAGCTATCTTTACAGGAAATGGATGTAGACATCACTGTCACATTATCTGTTATGTTTTTGTGATGTAGAGCCACTTTCAAGATTCTTTCATAGATCATGCATTGTGAGTTTGGGGCATCCGTAGCGCTGAATATTGCAGCAAACCTGCTAGCACCGGCTGGTACTGATGGACCAAGGATGATATATCTGCACTACCACTCGACAGACAGCCATCCTACTATGATCGCATCAGAAAGGTAACTTTCGCGAACATTCTTACCGGGTTCCATCTAGCTCCGAAATCCAAAATAAACGTTCTACAAATGTCCTACCAGTGAGTGAGCGAGTGAATATGGAGTTTAACGTCGCTGCGGGAATCTTTCACCCATTTGCGACGAGGCCGTACCGACAATCCAAGTGGACATCAGTGACACACAGATGGCACTACTCACCTTTGTCGCAGAGAATGCCTCCCCAGTTTAGGTCGCAGACACACTGCCAGGGAGAACCGTTGCACGTGCCGTGTTTGCAGTCCGGGTGTGGAATACACTGGTCGCAGAGCTCGCCCTGCCAGCCGTAGGAACACCTGAAGACACAGCAGAGTACCAATGTCAGTAACAGAAGATATGGAATAACGCACACTTATAATAGGTCACCTACGCCTATGTCAATAATAATATATTGGTGATGTGTACCATTACGTTTTTAAATGACCATATTGTTCCGATGAAAGACATATAGGTCCTTGACTTAAATACTGTCTGTTTAGTTAGCAAGAAAAATAGTGTATTGAAAAATCTCAGAGTATTGTTCTAATGTCATGAACACACTCTGGAAGTTCCTGGCAAATATGTCGGTGATTATCATGTTCTAATTTGTTATTTGTATTTGTACCTCATAATATGCCGAGGTTCTTGGCCCGAGTGAATACAGGTTCTATATGTTCTGTTGTGTAATGTAGACGTGTACACGTAAAGAACAATAATTATTTACAACATAAGAACTTATATATACGGTATTCATCTATTATGATCTGCGTTATGTAGGTTCGAGCTTTAATAATTATTTTTTAATGATTTGATTTGATTGAATTATTGCTTTACGTCGCAGCATTTTTTTTTTAATGAAGGTTGCATTCGGAGCAGAGATTACATATGCTGGTTGTGGGTTGTGGTACTATAAACTGGTCCATCATACCATGTACCGGAAATTGATAGTGACCATCAACGGCAGTTCGGTTTAGTGGTGGAAGCATTCGTAAAAGCTTACTATGACATTCAGTTTATATAATTTTCACGGACTCTACCTGCACGCGGTGCGGGATAACTTTTGTAACAAAAACCAATGATTCTAAAGTTCTAATTAATAGGTGAATGCAATTTGTAATGCGTGCGTGAATACCTATAATTGTCTGGACATGTTTTAATGAATGAACCATGCAATAACGTAGTTTACATACCGGGTATAGGTGTAAAGGGATACGTAGTTGTACATGCATGTAAATGTATGTGAAATCGGTATGCAAATTAACATGAATAGAATTCATACGCGAGACATTGACCATTATCAATTTTCCGGATATTCAGTAGGAATTATGGTCTGAATTTCTAGGATGGAATGTTACCACACTACACTACAATAACAAGATAAATTAATTCAACTATGGAGAATGCAACTGACAAATTGGCACCTCGTCTGTGATGTACCACACCAGTCTAATTACCAATAATGTGTTTAGTCAGAACCAAGGTATCAGTGTATTGCTAGTTTGCCGCTGAGGGGAAATCTATTGATCTCATACGAACGAGTTCTTTTCGTCAAATACCAGTTGTTATTGTATAATTATGCAAGACTACAGGCATTTTATCTTGAACAAGTGAGAAGGCATTTCAAGGAACACGTGTTGTTGTTTTTTGTCTAATAAAAATATTACTCGCATTTCAAGTTATATTAATTTCAATTCAGTGACAACCCTATCGAAACATAACACCTAATTTAGAAATGCAGTTAACGTTTCGTGGAATTACAATGGACTATCTTCCCAGAAATCTATAATTTCTCAGATTTCCACAATATAGTCAACACAATTAATTAAGAGCCAGTAGTTTCTTTTAACATATTAAGTCATCTTTATATTATTAGCAAGGAAGAATTTCCAAACGTGTACAGGTAAGGTACTATTCAAGATTTCTCAAACGTAGTTCCGAAATTTCGTAGAAAGCATCCCTACAAAATTCCTACCGCTCCTTAATTAATGTTGTTGTATACAAAAATGGCAGTGCACATGTTCACACTTTTCTTCAGTGTCTGTACAACGTTTTCGTACAACCATACCAAGCTCGTCTTCGTCACTTGTCAACAGTCTCCCATATCTTTGAAATGACAGCATCAGACATTGCTATGTTTTTGTTCAATTTACCATCTTTCCTTCCATGACAGAAATAATTATACTAAAACGCTTAGGGGAAAGATATGCCATTGATCTAAGAATGTTCCCGGTGTCACAAGATAAGCGCGCACCTCACCAAGACGAACAAAGGCAGGGTCTCAGGCTTCTATATATAATACAGCACTATTTCAGTATTTTAATAATAGAAGCGACGACGGCTAAATATCATATTATTTTACGCCATTATATATACTTATGCATGGTAGTACTCACAAGCTCTGATCATAAATCAAGCTTTCAAACATGACTTCCGTAAACGAATCATCCACTCATCCCACTTTAACCATTAAGATACTATAGTATATAGAATATAAATGGATAGTATCATTAGCGTTTCCTTCTCCAGCCCCCACCCCACGAAAAGCTCATTAAACTGACTGGTATAGCCTACTAGTATTATGATACGCCAGACAAGAATCTGTGTGTAAATATTGGACAATATTCTGTAAATAACACATGGCAGCAGTTAACACTTACACACCGTACATCAGAAGTAATTATAGTAGCGTGTTTGTGGATATATTTGTCCTATAGTAAATTCCATACACATTTAAACTATAGTACTATAGTTAGCATGCTAGCAAAACCGCGCATTATATAATATGTAGAGCTGTCCGAAGGGCATTAAGTTGATTTTCTAAAGTGGTCGCCCTAGCATATGTAATGATAGTTATACTACATGTCACAGACACGTTCTATAGTCATACTAACTCCATTGCAATTCTTTATTATCATGTCAAAATTTCCTATATTAAACGCAAACAATAAAATCAAAGAAACCCATTAAAACCAAACAAAATATGTCAGATACCGTCTACGACAACGGACTCCCAGTTGAATGAGAGTAAGTGAGTGAATATGGAGTGAATATTTAACGTCGCTGAGGCGGGGAATCTTTCACCCATTTGCGACGAAAGTTAAATCAGAGATGTTCAGATATAGCGCATGTCGTATCTTCGTTAGTTTGTGCCTCTGATAGAAACTGTCCAGTTTTATTTTTATAATGCCTCTCTCGGTATCCCCTACACCCGGGCAGACTACCTGAACACAATAGACACACCCGTCTAAACCCTGCACGGTCTCACGGGAACAGTATACCAAAGTGACTACATGAATATCCCTATAAACCCCACGCCACACCCATCCCGTGGATACTACAGTAAAGAGCTGTCGTTTGTAACTTGAGACTACTTTCACCGTTCGTGGGCTGATACATTAATTTGATCTCGTTAGTTGTGTCTCGCTATAGACACTGATGACAAGCTGTAGTTACAATTCTTTTATTATTATGATTGAGATTGGAGATTATTGCTTCCCAATAGATGCGTGTGAGGTTACGTTGCAGGAGATCGAGTTTAAATCGCAAGTAATATTGTATATCGCCCTCGAATCCTGTGACGCTTAATCCGACAGCATCTAGATACTTCCAAATCCTTCCTGTGCTTATTTGTATTCAGGGGTAACCATACAGGTGTTATTATCATATCACTGTCATTATTAGACTATATCCCCAATTTTAGTATCGGATTATAACTAAGCGTCTTGAAAAGAAGCACGGATTACTGAGGCGGATACCCATGCATTCTCTTCTATTGCTATCACGGTAGTTATTTATGCTAGAAAACTTGAATGAATATAGAGTTACAGTAGAACCGGAAGTGCGGTCATATTTGTCACCTACCTACACTCTCCCGGTCTATCACATGAACCGTGAACAGCGTGACATCCGGGTATGCAGATCGCTGGGAAAATAATAAGAAAGAAAACCCATTTACTAGAATTACATGATTTCATCAAAATAGCGGCAAATAAATAGATTAAAAACATATAATCAAAGAATGATCAATTGAAGACATCGTTGGCTTTTTGATGATGGCGTATTCTAATCTAATTATACCTCTAAAATCTTTTAGCATTGTCATGTTTCAAATAATCTAAACCCATGTGTAGGTCTTTGCAAAGCATGAATAAATGGAATGCCATGAAAATGTTAAATGGTATATATAACATATGTTCCTCTCTTTTGTATCTCCTTGCTGTAAAGACGTTCTCAGGGGAATTCCAAGTTAACTGAGATTACTTTAAAAGGCTATACCTATACTATTTCAGTGAAAAACACTACAGAACTGAAAAAAAGATCGAACTATTTGTCAAATATCTCGCCAACCTGTTTCACACTCTTTTCCCATCCATCCTGGCAAGCACACTTTGTCGCCATTAGAATCACAGCTATAATGTCCAAACCGGTCGTTGTGCGGCCGACAGAACTTGGTGCAGGTAGTGTTGTAGTAGTGGGTGTCGCAAACCACCCTGATGCGGTAGGTCAGTCTGGCGTTAGCACCGTTGTGTGTGAGAGTGTGCCACGCCTGGTTAGGGAGAATAATGCCCTTGTGAGAGGCCCGCTCTATCAGGTCGGACCCACCATCTGTACAAAAACAAAAACCATATATATTATTTTTAAAGATATCATTGAAACCTTTACATGGATGCCATGTTACATGTACCGCTTTTACCGCCGATGCGTTCATATTTCCCGCCGTTACTCCTCATTTTCCATGAAATACTATGGTTATTCCTGCTAAATTTGCGTTTATACACCCGATAGATAGGAAGGCCTGCTTTAGGGGGTTTAAAAATCAGTTATCAAAACATAACGATTAAAATACAATAAAATAAAATAAATAAATTATGTTATAGCCTAGCTATGGATATTCGCAAGATCATACTACATCTGAAAATACATATGGAAAATAAGTTATCCATATAGATCATATGCGATGGTTATCACTAAACAATAAATATATAAACGAGCATTTAGTAAATAGCATGTTTATAAGACAAAGTCAATTTAATCATAGTTGCACCGAGGAACAGTTAATACCTTAATTAGTAACATATGAAAACATGTAATATTAATCAATTCGTGGTCTAAACATTGGCGTAGTATTAGTGTCGGTAGTCTGTTAAGACCACAATGAAACTACTGCGATCCGTTGTTCTAAACATATTCAACAAATAGAATATGATAGTTACATGTATTTGATACACGTTTCCAGTGTCCAACATGATATGGATCAACATCGGAACAAAATGACAAAGGAAAAACGGTATGCTGACCACGATAAAGAGTATATCTTATCCGCTGTTGACAGAAGGATGCGAAATGTCGACGTTAATAGTATATTAAAGAATTCAAATCTGAACAGAGGCAGTAATGTGATCGCAGAAGGTCGATCATCCTCGAGACACGGGCGCGGTGGTTTCTCGTACGTCACTGCATGGGTGCAGGTAACAAGACGAATGTTGCAGTAAACCTGCGAGTACATGCTGATATACTGCCAAAGTATGACTGCATTGCCACGGTACAGTCGGCGCGTGCTATCAAGATCGCATCGGAAAAGAAACGTTGATCCGGAGCCCCAGGACGTGATTGGTACCCGGTGCCTTTGGCTCCGAAGTCCAACGTTCTGTCATTGCGCCATCATCCGCCCACCAAGAGCCTTTTAATTTGTACATGCATGATAGTATTCAATAGTATTTCGACATGGGATAATAATGTCGTATCTGCATTGGACCACCTCCTCTCTGTTTCCTATATTATCATAGCGTTTAGTAAAATAAAAATCCAAAGGAATAAAATATTGCAAAGTTTGACAGTTGCAATACTGGAAATGATACTAGACGAAAGGCTTGAACATTCATCATGTCATAGAAAGGTCTCTTCGACGATATGCTGAATGTCTGTTTAGGTTTTCAAAATGCAATTCGTTAGCATGTGTTCTCCACCTTTTCCCATGCTCTTTGATTGACGTAAGGGAAAGTGCACGCGGTTGTTCCAATAGAAGGCAATGCATTGTGCTATAGTTTTACAGGGAGTATTCAATAACGGTCTTGTCTGTATTGGGAATGTCACGGGCACCATGTCCTACAGTATACTTCTAGTAATGTTGTGTGCATCTGTTTAACTCTTGAGGATTTGAAGGCCGTGGTCACCGAGTTCCTTACAACTAGAGCAAGATCTCCTCATGTCATTCCATTCCTCAAATAATTCCCCCGCTTTTATTGCGAGTTCTTAATCTGTAGATGAGTATTCGCGTCAAAACAATCCCCGAGACAGTACAATGCGCAGTTGCATTCCCGACAATAGCTCTTAAAGAGGTAGCCTTGGCCATTACACGTTGGAAGAAAAAGTCCCGTAATATGTGTGAACCTTGTCTCATCCGACTCCAATTCGGGCGTAATGTTCCAGAGTTAAGTGCTGCCGTTAGTTGGGAGAAGGTTTTAGCTAGTGAACTTCTTCCACGTTCTCGTAATTTCGTGAACTCGGTGAGCATCGGATATAGAAAGAAATGACCCATTTGGAAGCAGAGTTGTGGCTGTGTTTGATGTATGTAAGAACCAATCTATGTTTCGCCTGTTTTTCGGCCTCAACACAGCAGGTTCTGGCCTGGGGCCAGAGACGTAAAATTGCTACAATCATCCGAAAGTGAATACCAGTGAAAGGAGCAGAACCATCCGAGCTGAGCTGAATGAACGGTGGCTTGATGACTCGCCGAGCAACTTACAAACACATACACACGTTAATGTTTCATCTTCGCAATATTTTATTTTAAATTCTAACGCTATTAGGAGATGCAATACCTGATCAAGATGTGTTGACTTACGGTTCTGCTATTGATTTCTGTATATTGAATGGAAGTGTTCTATATAAGAAAAAAACCCAGAAAAGTTAGTACAATGTGTAATATTAATTAACTTGATTCTTAACGTTGTCTGTTAATGATTAATTCAAGATGTTTATTTCAAGCCAACGAATTTAGACGTTCTTTCAATTGCGATAAGGAATTCTTCCTCCGTACATTTCCAATGTTTTATTCAGGATTTCTGCTCGCGGCTGTTTGGGCAATACTTCTTCCACATGTCAGTGCCCGGTCACAATTTTCAGAGAGCGCAACATGACGTTTCACCGCCCTTCAGCTGTTTAATTCAACAACGTGTAGTTTGCGGTGGACCTCCGACTTGCTTAAAGATCGATTATTATTTTGCTATAATTTTTGCCTAGTGCTTGTTGGGAGAAAGTTCATCTTAACATTTCAATTGGTGCTTTCGGCAACGACCAATTAAAAATAACAAAAGATTAAATATTGAATGCAACGCTTCCGCCTTAAAAACGAGTATTTGCTTTAATGAGAGAATATGCCATATATCAATAACGCGATTACATGAATCACAACTCAATGGAATTCAATATTCCAGATCATGCCAAATACATAAAACTGCTAGTATTGATGTCAACTATTCATTGTGTGGTGTGGATGCGTGCCGCCATCATAAATTCAATATTATTTCACAAAAGACTTTTAGTAAATAATCAAATACGCAAAATTTGAAAAACTGGAAAAGGATCTGAATATCTCAAAATTATATAAATATATGCTATCTTTTCAAAGCATAACCTAAGGTAGCGGCTTTGGACAAGACTACTGTAATAGTAGCCGTGAACTATCTGGTGACTTCCATCAAGTACCGTTATAACCTTACAGAAGACCAATTAATTACTTTCAATGGAATGAATCACTGAGGCAACCAGACGAACCTGATTTCGCTATGTCTAGCTAATCACAATAACGATGCCATTGTCACAGAAAGTCGTCAGCAATATCTTACCCTCATCAACGTCCCAAGCTTCAACAATTAACGTGTAAGATCTCTGAAACAAACAAAAATTCAATTTAGTTGCATATTTTGCTTTTTGAAAAAATCTACCGATTTCTTTTTCACTTCTCTAGTCGTTGTATAACATGCGTATATCAAACGTAAACGACACAATGTCATGTATACCGATGTAAACTAACTAAATTGGATAATAGAGTGGCACGCATATCTAGTTACACACTCACATAAGAAATATAAATGGTACTATATCAGTGACGTGTTTTAAAAAGAAATAATTGATTAACGTATCAATCCTGCCAGCTACTAGTATTTGAAGCGCACCTACAATCGCTAAGCAAAGTATACGCGCTGCATGTGAGGAAAGAACTCGACCCTCGTATGTATAAAATGAACAGTATGCTTATATTTATCTCATTCAATCATATACTAGCGTACACTATTTTCGGCAGAAGAACTGGCACTTTCTGACACCGTAAAGTCAAGGTATCTATTACATATAACTGCCCATTGTCAGTCAAGGAAACGCCAACCATCCGTCGGCTCGTTTTCACCTTGATTTAATTACCTCGTCCATGAGCGCCACCGCGTGAATAATTACTGAGGCAGTTAACCATATTCCCATTGCTGGAGGGCATGAGTTAAAATCACAAAGTTAAAAATCAAATTAATAAAATATATTCCGTGTCCATTGCGATACATTCCTATGCAAACATCTAGCTCTGGAACGACCCGTAGTGTGCTTTAACACCCCAACCCCCAACCCCATCACTGCTAGACTAGGCACAGACGCCGATCTTTATGGCACCTCCGGTTGCCTTCAGCATGTAGAGAGTTAAAGAAGCCCAACATGGTTCTAGCGTAAACCCGCAGGTCCTACTTAACGGAAGCTGGAGAAGATGTCGTGCGAGCGTTCCTCGTCCGCAGATTAACACTCCTTGCAGCGGATCGGCGTAACGGGAGAGATAGAATCGTGATCTTTGCGCCTTCGTTCAGACCGAGATGTTAATCTTTGATACGAATCTGGTTGTATTGCAATCATCGCATTTCTGCACGCAAAACACATTGTTTGCTGTTACCTGTCTGGGAATATCAGAGAGCGTTACTCGGGTTATTCATGATGTATATAGTTGTATCCGGAGCAGTATAAATAAACAGATCGTTCCTCTATTATCATGATTTGTTTGTAATTCGACAGGCCTACTGTCCAAGGCACCCGTACTGAGGCCTTTTACAATGTAAACAATTTCTCCGGGATATTAAGATATATTATTTTTTTTTATTTTTTTTTAATTTCTTTTTAAATTATTATTATTATTATTATTATTATTATTATTATTATTATTATTATGAGTATTATTATTATTATTATTATTATTATTATGAGTAATAATAATATAATAAATATTCTATTTATATAGCGCCGAGTTTCCAGCTAGGCTGCTCACAGGCGCTTTCATATTATTACGCCAGTCAATGGATGCGTGTGCACTCAATTCCTTCTCAACTCCCGGGGAGTATACAACCCAAGCTGCCATTTAAGGCGCTACAAGGTTATCATTCACATGTCCATCTCATCCTTCCGGGTACCCATTCTCTACTGGGTGAACAGAAGCATTTTCTAACTAAGCCACTTGCCTAAGGTGACACCACAAGTATTATTATTATTATTATTATTACTGTTATTACACCGGACGCATAAAGCACACCCATATATCCCTTGCGATACTGCTACGACTAATAATGTCATACATCTACAGTATCCTACTGTTACTACAGACTCTTAGATATATAACATAAAAAAAGGTATTATCAGGATATAATTGTTTTAAAAGAGGCCTGTTATTTACATTAGGAATTAACGTTAAAGATGATGTAGGATAATGGCTTATCTCCCCCTTCTTTCCCTGTATCAGCTTCAGGCCGTGGGAAATGAGAGAAGACAGTAGATCTGGAGATGATTGGGCGGAGGAATTTATAGCAGGTATGGCTTCCGTGTTAACATGAAAACGTCAGAGGGATATACTATCTATGTTACGGCATTCTGTATAGCGTAAATCTGCAGCCTGCTTCACGAGTACCTTGTCATTAACCCTAGGACGCCGGTTATCTCCGTGATGAAGATGTCCAGAGGGAGGTTTATCAGCGCTAGGGTTAGGCTGGAACAGCTGGGGTGGATGGGAGGTATCTGTTGGGGCGATTACGCCGCGCACCTTGCTGCCAGTGTTATGAGAATACGACATACGATAGCTGTGGGAGTGTGCCCCATCGCCAAGACACTTTCAGTTGGGCCACAGATGGAGAGCCCACTCGAATAGTCCTGGATCCTTGATGATTACGAAGCATTTTCAGTACGATTTCATGCATGCTCAAATTATATATGGGGATTTTGTGAACAAACCTTCGAGTCGAGCATGGAATGTTACGTAAAACAGTTTAGTAATTTTGCGGTCAAGTTGTGACACCAAGTTTAAAGACGAAACATATCCTAGCCACAGGCACGATATTGTAAATTACTCGTAGGTTTCCATATGTTAGTATATAAGCCGAGATCATTATGCATTAGACCATAGTGATACTTTCACTGAAAATAGTAGGCCTATTAACGTTTCTTCTTGTTTTGTTTCTTGTTATTATACTTATTGTTTATTTGTTGTTCTTGTTTGTTATGAAATTGTTGCGTTCACATGTGTCAATTGTGGCTTAGTTTCATATTGTTGGAGGGGTGTCGTTGATAAAATGTCAATGGCATACTGCGAACGTACACCGTAAATACAGAAGACAATCATAAAATGGGATTCACGGCAAAGAACCTTTACATAGAGGCTATAAAATTCACATAATATTCATTAATAATCATGAACACACCGATCCTGGCAAACGACTAGACTTGCTCCATCAGTTCCAACTGAAAAGGACCAAGCCGATCTGTTATAGGACAGAGGCCGATAGACCGCAGTTTACCTTGAAACACGGCTAACTTTAACCTCGGACAGCTAGACTCGGCCTACTGCCCCGGAGATCTAGTCTGGACCCAATACCCACAGACACGCGCTGATATTGTACAGACACGTGCGTGTGATGTCCAGACACGTGTGTATACTGTACACAGGGTACAGACACGTGCACGTACACTGTACATATACAGACACCTCCCCAAGTTACACACAACTGGCATCGGCCTCTAGGTATCGTGTGTTGGGTCTGTAAGGTCAAGGGTCTTCTGAACGTTACTACTGTTACACAACTCACTGCTTCAGTATAACATAACGTCATTCACTACATGGCTAGCTGCAGGCTTATTAACAGAACATATAAATTGAACATATAATGACTGTTGGAATTAGAGAGAAATGTATGTTTGCCACCCCTGCTGCCACCCCTGCCCCATGGCTAGCTACGGCCCTGTAGTAGTAGTAGTAGGTGCAGGAGGGGGTACTACTACTACTACTACTACTACTACTACTATTATTTTGTTATTATTTTGTTATTATTATTAATAATAATATTATTATTATTGATATTATTACTTAATTATACTATTTACAATTATTATTATTATTATTATTATTATTATTAATGAAAGATTCAGGAAAGTGACTCTAAACCCCAATACAAAAATAATATTGCTATTAGTGCAACTTGGGAAATAGATACTATAATATACATGTACAATACATTGCTTGAGTAATTAATAGGAAGCACGTAAGATACTAGTATTCACCATCTTCATGATCTGAATTGGAGAGAACGATTCGGTCTGTATACTCTGCGGTGATCTCTTGTCGGTGTTTATTGTGTAAGAACTATTCCATTGTAATAGATCATCTAGCAGGTAACGTGTAGGATGTATATAAATACAATTTTATTGATCGCAGTAACTCTCCGTTCACAAATTCAATTATAATTATATTTAATTACTTGGTTGACTTTTTTTGTGTGTTTAGCTGTTTAATGACAATATGGTGACACTTATCACCGTGTTATTTCCTCCGAAGTCATAAATATAATACCACGTAATGTAAATCCATATGCTAAAAAGCACAAATCAACTATTGGTTTCTATTACTAATAGAACATTAACGGCCAAATTGCTCTGTAATATCGCTCTTTAATCAATCGTAATGTGCTCTAATACAGACTTCTCCAAGACGAATTCCAGATTGCATTTCAAGTGATTATCTTATTGGATACACCGCCTAGATAATGTGGAATACGTTAGTAGACCATCGATAAAGGCTTATCTCCATAATATGTTATGACGTCGTGTAATAAACTCATTAGAAGTCAAGTCTGGCATCAGAAATCGCATGCGAATGAATACCCGTGCGCATGCGTGGCCACAGTCACCCGGAGATAACGGCCGTTGTATTTAAGATGCCACCTTTGTTTAAACACAACTGGAAACACAGCCGCACGATCTGCATACAAACGTGCTTAGTTTACAGATAAAATTCATTCTAGTTGTCAAACAACGGTGATAGAAAGAATGCACGACGGGTTCGTGGGGACGCGGCCTCCGCCTAAGAGACGCCTGTCGTTGTTGTTTCGTATCGAACACTTAAGTAGAGGATCATGAAGACGATTCGCTACATGTATGTGGAAAATGTAAATAAAATTGTAGGCTATATTAAAGCATACGGATACGATATGGATACGATTAATTGGTCACTAATTCGTGGTGCTACAAAACGTCTTCCTATGTGACTTTATTAGGGCAATCACTCATCCGGGTACCCAGGGGTTTCATTTATGTCAAATGAAACCCCTGGGCATCCGGATAGGCAATCACTATACGTGACGGTGAGGTAACGTAAAAGAAAATGGAGCTAGGTATCGAGGCGTCTAGCACTTAGGACATACAGCGTACGACCCATTCAGAATCGTAGTTTGACCCAGACGATGAGCAATTCGAGAGACGACGAAACAGCGATGACAACGATAATAGAGATGACGTAACCGTATACGGTCCGTCATCCTTATACGTGGTGTCATTCGCGTTGATCCAGATCGTGTACGACCTATATACTGATGGTTCTAAGCTCAACACATGTCCTAGAGTATGTATCGCCTGTTGGCTAATACCAAACACTCGCACCACTTCCGGAACATGGCGCGTCCCCGGTCGATAATCAACAGTCTAAAGATGTTTAAATCGTTGTATTCTGCATGTTTGTACATGCTTTTCTGTGTGGCATAAACAATAGTCTTTTTCTTACACGTGAATGTGGCGCCCATGGATTGGCCACGTCATCTTCTGTACGCTCATTGAATATTTTACGCAAAATGCATACATGCGCACCGTTTAGGATATCCATGTGCAAGTGCTTGAACAGGCATGCCAGCATATAGGCTAGACATACTTGTCCGATATACATGTATATATGCCAGTATATTACAATGCAGTGGGTTCTTGTGAGGATCTCCGTAGTAAAATCAAGTTGTTGTTTTTTTGTTCAGAATATATGCAAAGCTGACATCATGATTGTATAGATCTACATCCCTATTCCATGATAAACTGCAAAGCTCTTGATGTGCTCCCATGCTAACAGGTCTTCATCCAGATGTCAGCCTCGAGATCGACAGCCTCTGGGCAAGCGACAATGGTTGCCATGTAATTTCATTTTAGAACAGCCCAGATCTGAAGCCAATAGGAGATGCCTGACTGGTTTGTCTGCCCTGGGTCAAGGTTACAAGTAATATTACTCCTTACAGCGACATCTGCTGACAGGCCCGACAACTGAATTACTTCTATTAACACCAGAATACCTCCTCACCAGTATTAGCGCTCTCTAAACTTAATATCGGGTTAATTATCATTGTAAGCTTGAATGATATCTTTATTATTATACACATTTATATGGCGCAAATATCCATTATAATGAGCTTTGTGGAAATGGGTGTGAAGATAGGAGTCTAGCGTCAGTAGAATAATACGAGCTAACGACCACCAGAATTAGACAGTTCGTCCTCTGTGGTGTTCGTCCTATGCAGGATCCAATAAAAGGATCCCAGTTATGCTTAATGTCTGTGATGATATTCAAGGGAATGGTTAGAGTTTTCAGTTATAACTAAAGTATCGAAACGGAAGGCAATGTTTTAGAAATGTTCTTGAAAATTGCATTCTTGTCACCATCTTAAAAATGTTCGACTACATCAATGGAGTTGATAGTTCCTATTCCCTAATTTACACGATTATTATAAATTACTTTAATGGTGTATCAATAATTTATTATTTATTATTTTTAATAAAACTGCAATACAGTGTACTCTGCCAATATCGACATCTCTATACTCCGCCAATCTGCGTCGACCGGCACAATTTGAAAGTCCCGACCAACAGCAGTGCACTCTTGATAAACCGAGTAATCCGGCACTCTCTCAAATCCGGCATATTTTCTTGGCCCCAACGAGTGCCGATTTAGACAGAATATACTGTATGTTGTATTACTTTAATTAACTTCTTTTTCCAAATATTTCGACGATATATCTGCTATGTAATTGACTTTAGTACTGTTGAACTGTGCACCAGCCTACATTATATCTTATTACTTTCATTAGCTTGTTTTTCATATATTGACGGTATCTGCAACATAATGGCTTTAGCACTATTGAAATGTGCACCATCCCACCTGACGTGTGAACATACAGAAGTGTGCCAAGCAGATCTACACACATGGAACTGCGCCAGAGTAAGAGAGCTCGCCCCTGCCGCACTTGGTTTGTCATTCATAGCAAAAACCTGGATCATCATCGGAACTTTGTATGGGTAGAGGTCGTACACACCATTCAGAAAAGATGAAAACATCTTCCCGTTACGAAGCGAATATACGGCGACGGTTTGGAGTTCTTACAAACAGCAAATACACGTGAAATAGGATGCTGGGTGCAGCAATCTGAATTAATATGTGATGAGCAGTCATCAGGTACTAGTGTAACCTCCGCAGGTGGTCTTTACATTTAGTGTTTAGCTAAGGTTGAGGGACGGTGTGTAGTATTTCTGGCATAATATAAAGTTATTAGGTCTACAGAAAGAACGCTTGGTCGAAGGCCATCATATTCTATAATCACTAACTAACTTATCAATGTCATCTAATATTCGATGCTAGAAATAGGGAGCGGGTTCTAACATCGCGTATGTAGTACAAGAGCTTTGATAACATATGTATGTCTTTTATACTGGGGGTTTCCCACTCGCGTAGTAGGTGGCGCCCATCCCCCGGATGTATAAAAGTATATCCTCTAGGAGTGTACTATTTGTGTAAAAACTACTAATAATCCATCCCCCGTGATAGCACCTAGTGAAAAAATAATATTAGCACGAGGGTAATTTCAAAAGATGATGTCATCACTGCAATCATCTTTAGCGCTATATACGTTAATAATAACAATATTTCAAAGGTATAACATGGTTTATCTGCATCAGCCGTGGCTAATGAGTGTTACGGTGTCTTCTTCCACCAGCACCACCGTCCTCCAGCCACTCCCACCTCCATCCCACCACACACAGTTCGATGTGGTGTAGGTTCAATATGAACAACGATGTATGAGCCAAACTATAACAAACTCACTCATTCAAAGACTGCACGGCTGCTGTTACTCGCGACACTGGTGCTACTGGATTACATACATACTCCCCAGGGAGTTAAGAAGGAATTCAGTTCACACAGATCCATTGACAGGGGTAATAATGTAGTGCTTTGACAATGCTTTCGAGCGTATTTGGCGCAATATAAATGTTCACGTTATAATTTATTATTGTACTAGTATTGCTTTTAAAGGCATACTATCACGGTTGATTGACCTAGATAATGGCCAAACGAATTTCTGTCTGAGACTATTTACGTTTGAT
>JAUTBQ010006795.1:0-19771 GCA_032361185.1 Lepetodrilus ovalis
CCATCAGCTAATAATAATATGAGCCAATCAAATTCCTTATAATGTTGAACACGTGAAACCCCTTGTAGTGTGACAGCTGTAATGCAGACTGTTGTGTTCTCGCTGTCAGGAGAGCATGTCCTGGATCCTACTAGACGCGTTGTCATGAGTACCCTGGTAAATCAGCACGAAGATGAAATCTACATTTTGCTAATGTCTAGCTTAGACTAGCCTATCTATCTACTCTATATACCTAAAATCAATGTTATACAGCTTCTTTAAGACTACAAAATGGAATGTTATTAATACTTTACATACAGCATAACAATGGCTTAGGACTGGCAAAACATAAGTAACTATAATTGACTGTATCATGTCTTGTACAAGCAAGCACGACAAAGAAAACTGGTGAACATAAGACCAGCTCCAACACCAAGACCGGGTCAGCTGAGTGTACAGTGTGTGAGAGGTGGGGGTGGGGCCCGGTGGTAGGTGGGGCCCAGGTGGAGTACTGATGCCTGTGGTATGGGCATGCAACTAGGTTCACAATAGCAAATGTCCAACTCAAGATCAAAAACAATTTGGCATATGAAACTTTTGAAGACATTTTTAAGAAAATAGTTTTCAAAGGATTGTGAAGGCAATTATTTCTTAAAGGTATACAGTCACAGAATTCAACGAGATAATATTTGAGTAATAAATGCATACTACATTCATTTGTGATAACTTAATATCGCCAAAATCTGTTTCATCAATCAACATTGTTGCAGGAACTTGTCCATTATATGGGTCAATCATCTGTGGTAGTATGCTTTCATGGCCAAAGATATAGATTCGCAGTCCATCAGAAGATTGGATGAGCTGTATTGTGAACATATTTGCCAATACACATACTGTAACCCTGAATAGCATGTGTGTGGAACAGAGTGTATAGAACAGAGCGTGTTGTACAGAGAGTGTTGTACAGTGTTGTACAGTGAGTGTACAGTGAGTGTGTCATGTAACTGCTGTGTCCTGATCCAAATAGCAACACATTTATAGGTATACAGTGGTTAGGAAACATCAATCTCTCTCCGCACACACACATGGGGGATTGTGGTTGGTTAATAAGGTAGAATGCTAGTCTCTGAAAAACTAATCTCATAACTGAAACTGGGTAATAAACTGCAAACTGGTGTTAGCAAACTGGTCAAGATTTGGTCAGATTTCTTACACTTGACTTCAGAGTTCCGCTCCCTTGAGAATAAGAAAAAATGGATGGATGTCAATAATTGGAGATGTCAAATAATTCAGATATAGAGGGTGGGTTTTTTCTCCATTCTATTCATAATCAGTTTTATAGTCAACCTATATTTACAATTGTCACTAATATGGCTGATAAATACAATCTGTATCTGACACGTGGAACCAATAACTGTATGTCCTTGGTGTGGTGGCCTGTCATGCTCTGTTCAGACATATCGTACTTGCACAAGTATACAAGTAAACAATACACAGCAGTTGTGCGTTCACACAGATATATATGTACACGGTGCAAGGACATATATTGTATCTAGCTGTGACAATGTGCATGCAACTAGGCTCTTCAACTACGCTCTTCAACTAGGCCGTCATTGCTCATGAATAATACAATTGCTGTATACCAGTACTTAGATTAGATAATTACTGCTTATGGCAACTCAGAACATTTGTGTCTAGTCTTTAATATATTTAAATAATTTAATATGGCGCTAGATTGATGTGGGTGTACACGTACACGTGATCATGCATGTGGCTAGAGATGTCTACCCGGAAGCTGGCCATGCTTGTGCTCGGCTGTGGCATAAGCAGTTGAGAACCAGAATAATAAATTTTCCTTACTTGTTTGATCAAGGACTAAACTCCACTCACCACTTCCCCCATTTTGTTCTTTGCATATTCAATACGGAGCCCCCCTCGGTCTGAGGAGAGCAAAACAAAGCCCTGGAGTCGGTTCATTGCCACTGTGGCCTGAGCAACATCCTGAAAGAGAGACAAGTCAGAGTTACCTCCCATGAAACAAGGATATCAAGCATTGCACTGAGATCATGGGTTCTGGGGACCGTTTCTCGAAGCTCTCGTAGCGACCTCTAATACATGGTGGTCGTGTACTTACGAGACCACTATGTGAGGAATATCATAGACAGGCGGATCTGTCGGGCACTGTATGCTACCATGGACAATAGTGTGGTGCATGGCTCGCCTATCTATGTCAACACAAACAATCGGTCTACTACTGTGGTGCAATACATCACAGAACCTATCACTGGTGGATGGCAAAAAACAAGGGGGGTTACTCAATGCATCAGGCATCAAATAGCAAGTATGCGTCTGATCTATTATATTATCCTACATAAATAGTACAGTGGCCCCTTGATATAATACGGTCCAATACACAGTGGATTCAGATATAAGGCGGGGTCAGACGTGGATCCCATTCTTATTTTCCCTGTAAAATCGTACAAGGCGGGTACTATAAGTCGGGGGGGTATATCATGGACCCCAACTTCAGCGTTATATCGAGGGGACACTGTACTAGTATTCTAAGTGTTGGTAGGTTTCACGTTAAAGAAAGCTGTTCTCATCAAGGTATTACTAATATATATAGCGGTTATTATACGAGGATATCGCCGGTATTATTATCTTTCATTAATGTTTGTATTACACAAGACTTTGCCGAGCATAATAATAACAGAAATGGAAGATACTAATATAGGCAATATCTTCATAGATGAGTGTAATAACAGCTTCACCAAATACATCAAAGGTAATTAAAAATAACCGCATTTTCAATAATTACTAACTCAGATATTCGTCATCATGTGTAGGGATACTAGCAGAGGATCATTGTGCAACTATAGTATATTATAAAGCACTAGGCATTCAGATGAGTGATTATGGAGTTTAGCATCTCTGCGGGAATCTTTGAACCAATTGCGACGTTAAGCATTAAAGAAGTATGGCAGTATTGTGGGTAGACACCAAGGAATGATGCCATGTTTTAGCCTAGACACTAAGGAATATTACTGGTTTTAGTATAGGTACTAATTAAGGAATGATACTAGGAATTAGAATTGATACTAAGAAAGGATGCCTGGTTTTAGTATGAACACAAATGGATGCCAACTAATAGCATAAACACTAAGGAATGATGCTAGATGTGATATGAACACTAAGGAATGATGCCAAGTTTTAGAATAAACACTAAGGAATGATGCTAGATGTGATATGTAGACACTAAGGAATAATGCCAAGTTTTGGTAGACACTAAGGAGGGATATCAGGTTTTAGTATGAACACAAAGGAATGATGCAAGTTTTAGCATAAACACTAAGGAATAATGCTAGATGTGATATGTAGGCACTAAGGAATAATGCCAAGTTTTGGTAGACACTAAGGAGGGATATCAGGTTTTAGTATGGACATTATTGAATATGGAATAATGCCAGTTTGTTTTTGGTAGGAATAAAGGAACAATACCAGATTGTTAAGGAATGATGCCAGGTTGTGTGTAGACATAGAAGGGTGGGGGGTTGCAGGGGTAGGATGAAGTAGGATGATGGACACCCATGCACGTCAACATGCAGAAATCATGGAGGGATGCCTACCGATTTTAGACCGCAAACATAAAATCAGTTAATTAAGGGCATGTGAGGAACACAGTTAATTAAGGGCTTGTCAGGAACACAAGAACAGACCTGATATTCTACAAAAGCTACAGGTGATCCTCCTTTATTGTGCATACGTAGTCGGCTAAATCCTGCAAAACTGAAACAGAAGAAAAACAAAATAACGTCAGCAGGCCAGATTGAGCATCGTCAAGGGAGACAAGAACGCACGGTAGAGGCGCTTCCCTTCCCTTGTCTAGAGACTGATGCCGCTGCTTGTAATAGACAACCTAGTCAGCTGGAACTGGAATTGAGCTCGTTTTCTTCAGACAGTGAAACTGTTTACTGATGTATGGCATTTCATACGACAGAAATGCTGTTAATACATGACATGAGAACTGTTTTGATCGAAAATCTTGCCACAAAAAAAACATACCATTTTACTGCACTTCAATGCTTAAATTAATAAAAGTGGATAAATATTTGTGAAGGAATATTACTGAATGTGATGCTATATTTGTAAAAGCTGAGTTGACAAAGTCGAGAAGGATAATGAATGTTATTGCTCCTAAGCTAGTGCAAGAATGAAACCCTAGGCCTGCTATGTGCATTAGATTAAACATGCTGCAGTACACCACTTTATATTCAAAAGCTTCCTACGGGATGTCCTTTAAAAAGAATGCCAAGATGCTTTTCATTAATTTTTATTTGATTTCTTATTGAATAAAGACAGTGGTGTAAAACTGCTGAAGATAATGTTGGGGAAAAAAAGGATCGTTATGAAATGAACGTATTCATAAACAATCAATGAGTTGAAGTCAAAACTGGACACGTATGGTGAACGTACCACCATCAGCACACAGGGGTGGACAATCAATTGGTTGCAGATCAGACTCAAAATGACGACCAAATGATAAGTGTATCCATACAGAAAATAGATGGCATGAAGAGTGGTACGATAACTACATGACACCAACACGAGACTGGCACAAGTTGTCACAAAATAGGAACAGTTCAAGCAACTAGTTACCTGACAATGGGTTTAAAACCGGGAGGTTGTATCAAAATCAAAACTGATAATATTTACAAACAGATTTATTTGTGTAACACAGGTAATATATATTTTTTTCTCTAAATAGGCCTGTTCAAGAAAATCAAGATGTAAAATTCAATAATGTTCAATAAAAGTCAACACAATTTGAAACCAAGTAAAATATTTACATTCCAGGATGAAGAATATTTCTGAATAGGCATAGAAAGAATATCCAATTCAAACATTAACGTAACTGTATCTTTCTCCTGGGACATGTGGTAAATTCCCAGTTTAGTGTAATCAGTGTCACGAGCATGCAGAGACCGATCCCAGTCAGTAACTAGCTGGCCTGAATCGTTCACAATAATGGCTGCAGTGTGTGTTGATGCTTCAGCGTGTGGCAAAATTTAAGCATGCTATCTTCCCAAAGACCCACTTCAGCTAATATGAATCTAGTCTATGTGAGCCAACCTCAATAGCTCTCTGAAATAGTGCACCAAACTTAAGTGTTACTCCTGGACCAAACTTAAGTGTTACTCCTGGATACTTTGATTGGGACTTTCAGAACAGACACAAAGAACGCATGTTACTTTTCTATTCTCAGATGCAAGTATTTCTGAACAAAATGTCAATATTACTTTGTTTAATTATCTTTCTATAACAGTGTACATGAAGATGCACATAATTTAATATGTAAACAAGTTCAATGTACAATTTTGTCTGTTATCACAACAAATAAGAAATCACTTTCCAGTTTACTGAACTCAAAGGTTAAATTTTGACTTTCAAATTTCCGTTGTAACCTAATCAAACCATTTTGAACAAATCTTACAAACCAGTTCCCCCAACCTAAAAGTTTCTGTCAAGAATCTAGGATTTAATTTTGTTTTTCATACTTTGTCTGTTCGTGGTTTCTGCCCTCAATCTCTCACCTGTTAAATAAGTCTTTGAGTTCCTGTTCTGAGCTAAACTGTCCCAAATTTGCTACAAACAACGTGGAACACGGGGCATTCAGCTGTGCGGACGAGGTGCTGGTATTCACCTGGCTGACGGGGCTAGCTAACACAGGAGTGGCCGCCATGCTGGGGTGGGGCAGTGCCACTGTGGCGGGTGGAGCGATCAAGGTGGCAGGCTGCATTCCTGGGAACACCGAGTTCAGTTGGTCCGTGAGCATACCAGCCTGAAGATACAGAACACTTCAACATTAATACATGGATAGAGCATGCAGGAACAACTCTGATTGGTTCACCGTCAGTTGAGGAAGACGGTAGGTGGAATATCTTAAAGGATTGCAGTTAATATTGTCCTTCTGAAATATTATCTTAGTTAGGATGATATGAAATGTATGACAATAAGGAGGAAGAAGTAGAAGAGGAAAATAAGTGGAAGAATATGAGGAAGATGAAAAAGAAAATAATAATAATGTTGATACAAGAAGAAGATGAGGAAGATGTGGATGTGATTGTCAGGAGCAACAGCAGTGCCAGCAGAATGAAGGAAGAGGAATTACCAGTTACCAGTAATAATACTGAGATAATAAAGAGCATGAATGGCCGAGACTACAAGTTACATATCACACCTGCGTGTCGGGGGTTTACAGAACAAATGCCTGGGACGTATTATTACTCAGAACCGATATACAGTAAAAGTTTACTGAAAGCTGACAGAAGAGCTGTCATGGGAACATTTGCCAGAAAGCCATCAATGTTGTAGTTCATGGTGAGAACAGTGACTTCCCTTTACCACTGTGATGACACCACCAGTTAAGTTTGCACCACTCAAGCTTTGGACCATCTTGTAAAAGATCGTACGAGAGAGCCGGTGACCAATCAAATTCTATTCCAAGTCGTGAAATGAAGACTGAAACGACTTCACAGCACCAAAGAACATAAGCAAATACATAAAACACCCAGAGACTTATCACCGAAGTTGGGCATCCTGTGAATTGGTTCGATAAATCAGAGAAACAAATCTAACTCTTGAATCCATTCCTACAGTTTCTAGTTGCCATTTGTCAAGATGTCAGCCCTCCCCGGGTCACACATACATCCTGGCAGTGAGGAAAGCCACCTCCACGTAGCCGGCTGCTCTGGAAAGCCGTAAAGCAGCTGCAGTGATGTATTGGTTTTGCTACGTAGTGTTCCTTGCCCTTGTAGGAGAAGCAGTCAAGCCTAGGCGTGGAGCGACGGGCAATACACTATAGGACACAACTGAAGCCCACACTGGAGGTGTGATGTTGTATTAGCCGCAGAGGGAAGACAAACACAGGCCTCCATATCCACGAGAGTTCAGGGAATTGATTCCATCTAACGAGGACTGGCAGTTCGGATAGACCCTCACAGAATTACGTTATCGGTATTGTGCCTCAATGAAAAGATAAATGGATGTTCGCAAACGTAGCAATGAGAAACACTTTTTCATACCGAGCCAGACAATTTGCGAAAATGGCTGCTTGATCGGGAGTATCAAGACTAGCAAAAGCTACCTTGTTTACCCATAGCTTTTGAATCAAGATAAACAATTTTCCAGAATGTAACATTAACTACATTCACTTATTTGTTCCCCAGGGAGCCGAGTGTGTACATGCTGACCTACGTGAATAATAGATGGTCAAATGGTCCACATAAAATACTGCCGAATATCAGTTTATCCTCAGACAGTTTCTGGTGAAAGCAGCCTTTACAACTAATAAATGTCTCCCATTTGCAAAAATAATATTTTCAAGCAGATGGCTTTTACATACATAGCAAGAAAATTGCATTTACATATACTTGTCCCACAATGGTATTAGAAATTGTATCTGCATGTTTGACTAACCATTGGTTAGAAAACATGAATACACTTTCAACTTAAGTTTAGTTTTCAAAATAACGACGGCTAAGCAGACCATGCATGACATCAACTAATTGCCACTAGCACCTGTCAGTTATTAATCATAAGAACCTGATGGTAAACACATCCAGTTGTAATAGAACATTCCATGAACTTCATAAATGTAACTATTCAGCAATCAGTTGCTACCAGAGGGTGCTAGTGTGGTGGACAAAGGAAAAAAGAAGAAAGAAGGAAAAAAAGGAAAGACAAAACAGTTGTACAATGAAAGCTAGTTAAAATGGAATGAATTAGTGATTGTGAATGCACAGAAAGGTTACTGGAAATTCTGAAATAAACAATCAATATAGCTTACAATAAATAGGATAAATATTAAGTCAATTTCCTGTTAACATTCATATAGTTTAACATGGTTAGATTACCTAGCAAGAACTGATTACTTGCAGCACCAACATCAGATTCTTGATCAATACAATATTTAATATAAATAATTAAAATAAGAGGTATTAATAAATATTAACAGAACTATTTGACATATGAGATATGTTTCAATTACTCTGAATTTAACTGGTAGCATTTCAAGTGAACTATATCAATATCAGTTCCAATCTCGGGCAATACAGAAGAACGGTCACCAATATATAACTGGGCCAATCGTCTTATCACACGATAATCGGATTCCTTTTGAAAGTCGTCTGTATACATTGATTCCCTGAACAGCAGACCTACTCTCCCTTCCACCGCATCAATGGAAGACAAAATTGCCCAGTTCTTTATCAGAATCAAAGACAATCGCTAACACTTAGCTGAGATCATGGAAATTGATTTATCAAACAGATTTAAAATTGATGTTCCCATCAAAATGGATGCCGGAAATTGACAAATATAGACAATGTCCAATCTATGATGAAATCTTATTTTTCATTACGAAGTATTTACGACAGAATTGGGTCCTAAGTGAGCCTCTAGTGATAGCGGATGGGGGACAATGTGTCGTCATAGTAACAGCAGACGGCACATAGTCATGGTAACAGGGCCAACCCACCTGCAGGTAGATGGCGCCAGGAGAGGTGGCCGCAGATCCCTTCGGTATCTGACAGAGACAAAGCAGCCATGAAAGACGTCTGAAAACTCCACACGACACACAGAACAGGTGCAGACAAAGGCGACTGGTTCCAGTCTATACTGATGTAATCACAGACATTACCCAATCCAACTCATACTTCATACAGACAGCATAGAAGAAACAATACTTCTTTTCTTGATTTCCCCTAAATGCATAGAAACTGCTTAATACAAAATGAAAAGGTTATTCTAAATATACTGGAACTACCATTTATTGAAAGGAAACACATTACTGGAATGCAACTAAAATAGATATGAAGACAATTCATAGTTTTGGACATTGTCATTGAATAGACTGTTTTCCCTCTATATATCACCATAGCTTTCTATCTGATGCAGATCAGTGCTAGGGAACCAATGGAACAGCTAGACAATCCTTTGTACAGGAATGAAAAGTACTACACTTCTGTTATATGCACGGTTTTATTCTGGATTGTGTAATCCTTGACTACATCTGTGCAATATATGTGCAGTGATTTGCAGGTCAACGTGACACCCACACACGAGAGTGGCTGGACAACACTGAGTGGACGACACTCAGGTATGGACAACACTCAGAGTGGCCATTCAGAAGTGCCGATGACACTTCAGAGTGGCCGACTGCTGATGACACTCCAGAGTGGCCGACACAAAACAACATCATCAACATGTGCACATCCAATAGAACAAAGTTAAACAAAACACTGCTAGCATCACACATCGCCTGAGAACCTATGAATTCAATCTATAGCACGTGACTCCATGTCAACAGTATTTTTCACAAGCTTTGAAGAACAATAATTGTAATTTTAATTCCTTTTCAAATTAACAAATGGTCGTCAGACAGGACCACAGTAGTGTGATGACAGAACCTGCAATACTTGAACTGTGCACAACAGCATGGCTTTGTTAGGGAGTGTCGACTCAAACATGTGCATTGTAGTCCAACAGGATTAATTAATACTTTCAATTTAACAACAATTAACGGACGGATTGTGCAATTGTCAAAACAAAGTGACATGTCCAAAGCTTCAGAAGCGTTCAACAAAAGACAACAAAATTACAACAGAATCAAATGCTAGATAATGGTAAAACTGATCTGTTTGCAGTGTTTACCAATGTACTTCAGTTAAATGGAAGTGATATCATCTATCTACAGTAGGCTTACAAATTGTACGTAGCCATTTATAATTATTTACAAACATATTTGTGAAATGTTCGCTGAAAGCAAAAACGATCATTAAATATAAAAGAATAAGGATCTATTTCTGTACTACCCTACAAAATAAAATAAAATGTTCATTAACAATGGATCGTCGAATTTTAAAAGAAAAATCGCAAAATTTGTTTTTGATACTGCACTACGTAATTGATTATTTTCTTTTTTCATTTCCAATTCAAAATGTAATCTATAGAATGCCGCGATTTGTTTTTCACCCATGTGCTAAGTTAGTATACGATATCCGCAACGAGTCGAGATGTAATTTTACTGAGTCGTAAGAGATGGAGACTAATGTTGGCCTAGGAAGCTAAAGACTGGTGTTAGAACTTAGGATAGACTTGCACAAGTACCAACCAGGTGATCAGTATATGGTTGATAAACCCTGGAGGATGGTACAGTCGATAAATTCATCTGAAAAGAATGCAATATGGAACATATTCAAAACTAACATAAACTCAATGTAATCATAGTGTTATCAACATACAGCATCTGGGCTAGTTCTGCATTGCGCTGTGGCGCTAACTGAGCCTTGGTGAACCGACTAACATTCGGAAGGTCCCGATGGAGCTGCGTTTCTGTCCGATCTCGGGGATTCCCTGGACCGTGGGGTTCCTGCTGGCCCGACTGGCAAAGAGGTGTGTCATGCTACACGGCAGTGAGATAATCAGCCATTAGGTCTGCGAGGTGTTCACAACAAAGTGTCTTAACAGGTGTCCAGGTATGGTACAAGGGCAAACATGTGGAAGTACACTGTACATTCAGCGAACTCTTTGGGGGCCCACACGAGGCGAGACCACAGACACTGTCAGCCCAAATGAAGTGAGGCGACCTTGTAACAATAAAAAAAATCCCAGTCATATGGGATTGCAAAAGTAAGTCGCAGCATTGGATATTCAACCAGAAACAAAGATTTTCCACGTTTCTGGTCGAGATTTCCACCACGGTGTACCTTTGCTCGCCCATATGAATGTCTAATGATGCATTTTTTTCTTCTCATATTAATAAGGTGAAACAAGTATTTTTTGTAAGCTCGTCAACTCGGACAAAAATATTAACTTCCTTATTATACGATATTTCAAGAAAACTCCTGTCATTATACTGTTTCTCCTAGTTGTAATAATAGGTTTACACAATAAACAGGCCAGAAAAATCAATATCCTGCTTGTACTTACAGCAACATAAACATCGAAAGATTCCCATTGGAATGTATTTGTAAGTGACCACTACAATTGTTGCTAATCATTAATTAACTACGTAGGATTTCAAAACAAAAAATACTTTCTTATTTATCTTATTTTGGACTTCGAAAAGCATATGAAATTCTTGAGATCAGTGTTAAACAATATGGCAAAAATATGGACCATTGTGACAGTGCTAAGATAATAGAGAAAGCATGAATAAGTTACTTGCATGATATTGGTTTAATGCGAGTCATAACCTGAATTATCCCGGATCTGTCTCTTGTTTGCAGGATTACTATATTTACTATGTTTACTGATTTACCAATAGTATCCACTTTGCAGTCGATCATTGCAATGTAAACATATTACAGTTATCCCCCTTTAAAATATAAAAGTGTTGCTAATGGAAGACAGTTGCTAATGCGAGACAGAGCTATCTCACATGAGTGTATCACATGGGATAGGGCTATCTCATGTGACCAGGTATGTGATACAGGGCTATCTCACATGGGTGTATTACATTGGTATATCACATGGGATTGTTCTATCTCACGTGACCAGGTATGTGAGACAGCACTATCTCACATGGGTGTATCACATGGGATTGTTCTATCTCACGTGACCAGGTATGTGAGACAGGACTATCTCACATGGGTGCATCACATGGGCTAGCGCTATCTCACGTGACCAGGTATGTGAGACAGGACTATCTCACATGGGTGTATCACATGGGCTAGCTCTGTCTCACATGGCCAGGTATGCGAGGTGGACAGGAGACTCCAATGTTTGCCACTTCAACCATGCCAGCAGGTGCTCAATTGTAGTTAGCTTCACTAAGTGTCCGCAGTAAAGAAGGGCCTAAGTGGACTTTAGTAAGTGAGGTTTCACGTGTACTCAGCTTGCTCATTCAGAGTGGACTTAGTTTTAAGTGTGGTTTTTGAAGTGTGTTTTTTTAAGTGGAACTTTGGCCATGCTCCGAAGTGCTAGCTGCCAAAGCTGATCTGGGAAGATTTTGGAAAAAGGTGAGCATGAGTAGAATTTGAAGTCAAAATGGGAGTAGTGCTGTTGTATACCTTTGTAGTAGCTCAGGACAAGATATCTGAAACATGGACATTGAGATTGAGATGTCTGGATGTGGTGTGGTTAGTGGGGCAGGTTAGTGGGGCAGGTTAGTGCTAGACGCTGGAAGGTGGGAGACTGCCCTGAGTGGCAGGATCTGCACTAGTTACCATGGTATCAGAATCTACCTGCTGGTGTGTTTGTTAGTTGTCATTGACGATATAAATATTAATTATGTATACTGTAAATCGTAAAATGTTAGCATCATTAAACTTTAGCATCCAGTTGATTATCAACCTATTAGAGTTATAAAATGTTAACGAGCTTATCCTTATTTAGAAAATAATTCAGTGATTTCTTCACAGAAGTTAACAAATGCAAATGCGTCAAACTGTTGGTAACCTATCAACAATAACTAATTGCATGTGTACCGTAAACTTAAATGCTCACAAAACATCAATACCTCGGCACAAAAATAGGAAGTAACTCTGAACATCTAAAATATATTATTCTATTTTGGTTGATAAATATGTCAAACTGTTGATACTGTAATACAATTAGTTTTTCTTCCAAAATTACTCTTTGAAGTGGTTATGCCTAAATTTAGTGCTCAACGTCAAATGTAACTATGCGTTACCTAATGAATGGCGATATCAACCATCATCTTGGATTGTTTACCGCCAATGTTTTCCTATCTAAAAATTTTATTAATATTTTTACGATATATTCCTGTACCATACAAATATACTGTTCAATCACATTTTTGCTTTGTCTTTTATTTGGTTTGGAAACTGATGCTATTAGACTATACAAGGAAATTACACAGAAAAACAACATCAGTAACGGCAACATTGAAAAACCTACACACGTACATCTATGGTTTACTTATTAACAAATATTAACAAATTAGATGTTAACTCGTGAAACTCATTAAAGTTTAATGCTTGCTAACAGTTTATGATTTACAGTATGTGGATAGAGAGATAATAGTTGTAGAGAAACCAGGGTCTCCATGACAACCAGCTTGGAAATGATAGGTATTTGGCGTGATAATATACAGTTTGTTTGTTTGAGGTGTGACTTTGTGTAATCCAGCGAGAAAACTACTACTAATGTGTCAATATTAAATTTATTTAGTTTCATAAAGTTCAGTCATTGACATAACATTACTTTCAATAATTGATTTATCTTTCACAGTGGAAATACCATCTGTTTGTTTTACAAACCACACATGCCACAACATGATTGCCTTGTCCAGAAAGACATTAGTCATAATCTTAGCATTACTGGTTTATCCAGTAAGAATAAAGACTCGATTCTTTATACAGGGTAAGATAAACATATTTAGCACTCAATACATATACATACATACTACCAATATTTTGAACTACAAATAACCTATTTATGAAATGAACGAATGAAAGAAACATTGATGTGCGATCACTAGACAGAGGCGGATGGTGGAGATGGTGAATGAGGAGACCCACAACGTGTTACAAACCACACCGACTGACCACAGACATGTGTATAATGTAATGTGCACGGACATGCTACCACAAGGACACATGGACTGGTGGGTGGGCTGTCCGGGTGTTCGAGCGGTCAGTCACGGTGCAGTAGATGGACAGACGGACAGACGGACGGACAGTGGGATGGATGGTCACTCACCCTGACGGGAAGCTGTGTTAGAGCCGGGTGCTGAACCAGTGCGGTGTGGTGTAGCGCGGCCGCGGTCGGTGCCAGCTCGGGGTAGGGTGCCAGGGCGTGGGGTGCCCATGCCTCGGGCCCACCCGGGATAAAGGCAGCACCGAGCTCTTCTGCAAGTGAAGGTAAAAAAAAGACACGCACACGTGAGATTTGCTAGTAGGGTGAGTGAGGTACATGGGTAGCTGGCAAAGAAACTGAAAATAGTCTCTCACTTAAAGAGCTTTCAATGGAGTTTGTAATCACTACAATATGGAGCAAATAGCTCTAACACAGTAAAACTTGCATGTTTGATCATATCAGGGGAAGTATCATTTGAGTACAATTCAATTGGCTGAAAGCCTTTATTTATTTGCTTCAAGAATGTAACCATATCCATACAGGCATCTTTCAAACTGAAAAAGAAATAGATCTTCAGAATAATGTTTAGTAATTCAAGATGAATCGTATGATAGTATTTCAATCAAGTTCATCCACAACCTGTCACCTACGTCAAAACTGGATTGGTTCTTAAAAGTGCTCCTACTTCATCAATTTGCTATAGAATTCGCGTATCGAGGTACGGTCGACTGGAAGAAATTCTCCTATGATGAAGCTAGTATGTGCATGGTGCAAGTTTATCTCAACTAAAGTAGCCTCAGATCTACAAAGAATACCAGTGGGTTGAAGACCGACTAGAAGCCTCTAAGTGAGAGAGGGGTGGGGGGTGGACGCTGGGGTGTTCTAGGGGTGCGGGGGTGCAGTCATACCTGGGTGGTCACTGACATGGACTATCATCAGACAGGTCGTACATCATGCTCATTATATTCAACATGGGAAGAGAAATTCATGAATTTCTTTGTTGTTTCGTTTAAAAAATTTTAATCTGCTATATCATAGTTGATAAATTTTGAAGAATTTGGCATGTAATCGTGCCCTGCAAGATAGGGTCCATTATACTGTGGCAGCTGAAGGGCGTTGTGCATATACATGTACATATAAATATATAAATAAATAAATAAATAAATAAATAAATAAATAAATAAATAAATAAATAAATAAATACAGCATATCAGTACATAAGCATTGTTAACATCGTAAAACTACAACCAACAAGAGTTGTGCTTAATATAAAACAATCATTCAGATTATGCTCTGTCAACATACATCCATTAAAATAGTACGCCAGTGTGACAAGGGTATGCATGGGCGATACATGGCGATGATATATTTAAATTTCCCATTGTTGTCAAGGAAATACATGCACAACCATAACGTGACAAGCGTGCATACATAGATATCAATGGTGGAAACATCTTCGCAATATGTCAAAAGTGGACGACAAATTAGAATTGATAGTGTGCTCGACCATGTTCATAAGTGGAAAATACATCTAAATAAATTATATTTGATCATTAAAAATAAATAAATTGAGATCTAGTCCTACATCCATATTTACTAATGTTTACCATTGTACGACTAATAATCTGGTTGGAAATAAACATGACAATCACAAAACTTTGGGAAACGAGTTCAGATTTACAGTTCAGTTATTCTATTCCCTACAGTAAATCTGTGACACAAGCAGTGATCAACAGTCAGTAAGTTCCTTGACCTCACCAGCATTCTCAACTGTATATGGTCATCTATAGATCATCTATTAATGAATTTACAGAATGGTTCTAAATATCATCTCCACAATCTTGATACTAAGCCAAGGAAAACCAATTACAACTCACAGAATTGATATGAGCAAACTGATACTGAGAACTACTGCAAAGTTATGTAACTATCACTTATTGTGATTAAAGCCAATAGGACAGACTATAACATTTAATAAATAAATTATCATTTCCTGGCACAAAAAAACACTAATATCGAAATGTGAAATTTTTTCACAGACTGTAGATTTTATGATGCTTCATTGAATATATTTGACCATGTATTGAGGCTATTTTGGGTCGTATTGTGAGTTTTGTATCAAAAGTCAAAAGAGGTTGACATGCAATAGAGAGCATTGACTTGCTGACATATGACATATGACAGATGACAGATGACAGACGAGACATAATCTGACACACTCCACTGAAAGTTCAGTTGAGTAAATATTTAGTGTAACAATGTAAATACAAATAAATGGATTTGACGTACTATTGAACGTACTATAAAACTCCTCTCCACCATACATTGTCTTCATCATGCTCATAGGATCTACAAGCAAACACAAACACACATGGTATAGTCATTGCCAGGTCGATAGCCAGACACCAGTAACACATGGTAACACATGGTATAGTCATTGCCAGGTCGATAGTCAGACACCAGAAACACATGGTATAGTCATTGCCAATAAGACAGTCAGATATAAGTAACACATGGTATAGTCATTGCCAGGTCAGTAGTCAGACATCAGTAACACATGGTATAGTCATTGCCAGGTCGATTGTCAGACACCAGTAACACATGGTAACACATGGTATAGTCATTGCCAGGTCAATAGTCAGACACTAGTAACACATGGTATAGTCATTGCCAGTCAAACAGTCAGACACCAGTAACACATGGTATAGTCATTGCCAGGTCAGTAGTCATACATCAGTAACACATGGTAACACATGGTATAGTCATTGCCAGGTTGGTAGTCAGACACCAGTAACACATGGTATAGTCATTGCCAGGTCAGTAGTCAGACACCAGTAACACATGGTATAGTCATTGCCAGTCAAACAGTCAGACACTAGTAACACATGGTATAGTAATTGCCAGGTCGGTAGTCAGACACTAGTAACACATGGTATAGTCATTGCCAGTCAAGCAGTCAGACATTTGTATAGTCATTGCCAGGCCAGCAGTCAGTAATACATCATTGTTTGCAATAATAGGCCACAAAACAACTCAACTAAATAATGATGATGCTTGGATCATGATTACTGTTAGAAATGTGCACAAGAATTAAGTCTCTTCATTAAACAGAAGTGGTAGATAAAAGAATAGGCCATGTTGAGAAAGTCTACATAGGAATTGTGTCATTTCATGTTTGTGTTCATCTAACAGTGCATCTGCTTATTGAAAGTGCTGCATGTAATCAAGAATACTGCATGCAAAAACAAGGTTAGCAAGTAGAGTCTGTGTAAATATCTGGAGAAAACCTTGGTGAACTTCAGGCAATTACATCGAGTTCAATGTTATTGGGGAACATCAAGATATAACCTAATATCAGCAATCTTTAAGTCAATGATGTCAATTTATTGACAGATGACAGATGCTTTATGTCACTACAGTAATATAAGCTCAGCTCAGACTAAGTCCGGTCCAGCTAAAGAAATGCTACATCAGTTTACTACAGTTTGCTTATCGACACTTTAACTGATTGACTGGAAATGCCTGTCATACCAGGCCAACGAGACCAGGAATGCACAGAACTGGACGTCTCAAGAGACAGCATACCATAGACTGCATACCGTAGACTGCATACCGTACACCAATAAACCTTTAACTAAGGTGTTACCTTGACCTATCATAAAAAAAGTCGTCCATAGTTTCTCAACATTCACCATCTAACCCCTTAAGTTATTCTGGTGCAACTTTCCTACAACGTATGATATGCATGCAAGTAGTGTCGTAGATGGTGCTAGTGTCAGCAGTGGGTGGACACTTACGCCCAGTCAATGGGTGGATGATGGTGGGGTGGGTGGCGGCAGGTTGTGGCGACTGCTGTTTAGGTTTCGTCACTTTCGTGTTGCTCTTTGCGAACTCCAGACGCAGCGTCTGTGGCAAGTCAGGATCAAACCGCACGCCCTGAAAACATCCGACAATATCCATTAAAACATACAAGAGACCTATAGCATATTTACTTCACTATCAACTGAAACCCGGGCGTTCATGAAGAATAGCAGAATTTACTTACTAGCCAATACATACTGCATATATACAGTGTCCCCTCTATATAAGGCTGTATTTGGGGTCCATGACATACCCCCAGCCTTATAGTACCAGCCTTATATAATAGTGCAGGTAAATAACAAAAATCTGACCCAGCCTTATATCCGAATCCACTCTGTATCGAACAGCCTTATATCGAGGGGGCACTGTACCATCATGAAAATATATCCTAGAATTTGCAATGTACAAAACCAACATTTTAAAGATAAATTGTATGTTCTGAATTCAATGAAGGTTTCACTAAGCCGTACAGACTAGGCTCGTTGTGGCCAGTGCCATGTTCCTCAGCACAACCACAACACAACCACAACACCAGTCAGAAGTCCTGGACATGGACATGAGCTGTGAGGATAGCTACGAGTATTCTATGACCAGGAGACTGGATAACAATGGTTCAAGGTCTCACCTGCAAGTCTTGCTTTGCGGATTCTGCAGCAACTCGTGAGATGAATGTGACAAAACCAACAGGCTGAAAGATATCAGTAGACATTCATGATAGTAAAATGTTCACAGTTTACCTCCAAGCACACTCGCACCAACCTCTACTTTCCCATAACCACTCTTACTTTCCCATAACCACTCTTACTTTCCCATAACCATTCTACTCTCCATTACCTCTATACTTTCCCATAACCACTCTACGCCTATTCCTTCTAAAGCCAATGACCAATACAACCCAAGCAGGTTTACTCACTCCAAAATGCATAGAAGTCACAACAAAATCACGACCAATACCATAACACACACATGACAGCAAGGCTAAATACTATCATAGAACTAAGACCAGAACACAATGCCAAAGACATATAGATACAAAGAAACGAAATAATGATAGGTACACATTGCTAATAAACATGGAAATGTAAAAGACATTAAAGTATCCATACTGTCGGTATTGACTAAATAGAACACATATATAATCAATGCAAAATACTAAGAGCCAACAGAAGGAGAGGTAGCGATACATCAAGGAGGAGACTGAAGACGTGTCTGGGCTACAGAGTGGAGGTCATTCAGGCAAACCAGGCATCTCCTGTAGAACTCTATGGTAAACTCAACTACAACCTTAGCAATGATTTGGTATATAGCTAAGGTTGGAAGGTTACCTAATAGTTGTGCCATTTCTGAAAGGGCGAGTGACTAAATATGGAGTTTAACGTCGCTGCAGGAATCTTTCACCCATTTGCGACGAGTTTCTGAAAGGAGAGCCTGTTGTTCAACAGTTCCAGTTGATGAGCTTGTTGTGACAGTTGATGATGACAGACAACACCAACCATCATGTCAGGACTCTCAGAGTTCATTTCTCCATGAATACACTAAAGAAATGGTTGCATGTGTGGCTACATCAATTTTAACTCATTAAAAATGTGGCTCTTAATATTTTTAGTTGAATATATATGTGCAGACATACGAGCAGATATTGAGACGACTTGCAACATCCTGATACACACCAACACTCAGACAAACAGCTCTGAACAGCGCATCAACCAACATCCATTGGACTTGCACAAACAGCAAGCAAGCAGAACCTTTACGTACAATATGTTTGACGAAAGCTTGATGATGGAAATGATTTACACCGAAATAGAAAATAATTCTCAAAGATCAAGGAAATAATTGTCCATTCAAATCTTGACAATGTGTTTGAAGAAAGCTTGATGATCTATTGGAAATTATTTACTCTGAAATAGAAAATAATTCTCAAAGGTCAAGGAAATAATTGTCCATTCAAATCTTGACAATATCAGGTAGATATTCATTCAGGAAAAGTATAAAATAGTACCACACTAGCTGATATATACCAACTGTTCTGGTACATTGATAGTTTTATGGTATCAATGATTTTCAAAAATTAAATTCAAAAGCCCACCCAAACAGAAGATAACTAGAGCTGGTACTCCCATTAGCATTGTGAACACCATGTTGTGGTGCGTTGTTTTTTGTTTTTGTTTATTGTTTTTTATTTTAGGTTTGGGAATGTTAAAAAATAAAACAGGGGTTAATACTAACACTAGTCCTGTAGCCAAAGCCAGAATGCCCAATGCTAAAGGTATCCTAAGGACTAGTAGAAATTTAGGATTCATTAGGCTTTTACTATATGTTATCATTA
>JAUTBQ010006906.1:0-19768 GCA_032361185.1 Lepetodrilus ovalis
CTCTCCCTACCTGTACATCACTACAAAGAGTAGGCCTACTCTCCCTACCTGTACATCACTACAAAGAGTAGGCCTACCCTCCCTACCTGTACATCACTACAGAGATTAGGCCTACTCTCCCCACCCATGTGGAACTGCTGGTGGTGCCCTGTGTAGCCTCTTGGCAGGTGGTTGGAGTGGAACAGCAGAGGTTCAGGTGGATGGTGACATGGTAAAGCTACAACCTACATGTACATTAATGTGTGGGAGAGCTTAGCTGGATACTGTCAGACTCATTAACAGCAGTCTCTGACAAATGAGCCGTAGAATATTTGTTTTAACCTCCAGCTTTCTCGGTAAATGCGAAAACCAAAACCGTATAACACCAAAGTAAGTGGACATGTTCTTCAGAGTCTTGGTAGTGCATTCAGGTTAATTTTAATCTTTGTTCATAGTGAAAGTAGGAACTGTCGAAAGTATTAGATGATGTCAGTTTTGTTATTTTTTTGTTTTGTTTTTGTTTTCTAAAGGAATTAAATGTTTTGATTATATTTTTGTAATTTGCAACCTTGAAAAATCAACCACATGTGAAACTTCTTAATCTTTAAAGAATTAAAGCTGCCAAGTGTAAATGTTTTATTTATGATGGTTCGCCAAGTTTCAACTTGCAATGTTGACCCAAAATATAATAAAAACATTTGAACAATGCTAGAACAAAATTATTCTACAATTATTTTACAATTATCGTATTTTTCTAAATGAAAGCAAGCATGCTACTCGATAATGCCATGTGTCTGCAACATTTCACCATTTTCAATTTATCAACCTTTGGTAAAGCAATGCAATTCTAGTTTATGAAAGTCAACAACTTTGCTACTAGCACCACATGGCTTCCACTTTACAGTCCAGGCTTGAAGATGGTTCTCATCACCTGAAGACAAACATGATTATATGGTAGGCAATCATGCTAGTTGTATTATAATGGTATTAGTAGCCTGTTTGTCTTGTCAGATTTCTACCATCTAGGTGTGCAGGTCAGGGTGGTATAGTCCTCTGTTTAAGTCATCAGTCCTTGTCCAATAGACTACCTCCTCAGTGTATGTGAGGTATGTGGGATATGGCTAAACTGTGTATATGGGGTATGGCTATATTGTGTATGTTTGGTATGGATAAATTGTGTATGTGGGGCATGGCTAAACCGTGTATGTTGGATATGACTAAAACGTTTAAGTAAACTGTGTATGTGAGGTATGTGGGATATGGCTAAACTGTGTATGTTGGGTATGGCTAAACAGTGCATGTGGGGTATGTCCTCAGCATATCAGGGTTCCCCGTGGTGTATTGTGTATAGTATAGCAATATATGCTCCAATACACAAGTCATCAATCTAGAACTAAGCCCTTTTGGCACCTTTTGAAAATATATTGATTTATCTATTATAAAATTGTATAGAATTTTGTAAAACGTCAATGAAGACATCAGTGAAATCCATTGAAACAAGGAAGAAATTTGTCTTAGAAAATTGCTAGAACGCAGTTTTAAAGAATAAAGAAAAATCATGAAAATAAAAATGAGATGTTGCTGATGCAATTAATAGATGTGTTAAATAAAATGGCAGACAGAGTTGAAGAGTCATGTAAGATTTCTCACAGTCATCAATAGCAGTGGCCACTTTTTTCACCAACAAATTGCATCAGATTGTGGATATTAACCAGTGAAAAGTTGACAGTTTTGTTGCAAATGTTACACAATATTGATCTGTGACTGGAACAAACCCAGAACAATCCCGGATACGGATCAAAACAGTGAGCACCTCTCTCAGGACGTTTTTCACTTTTATCAAGATTCCCGTCACTTCCAGTGAAAAATAGAAATGGTAATTGAAGAGCGGACGGGCGAGATGTACACTGGTATTCACGCGTGTGTTGTATCCCGTGTGTGTTTTCAAATGGCAAATGGACATGCCTGAAGCTTGCTTGAATTTAGCGAGAAAAAAATAATGTTGAATAGTGCCCCCTGGTGGCTGGGACAAAGGAAAACTGGAGTCGGTTCGGTCTGCTGGGAGGCCGAACAGAAAAATGTAGAAATGAAGCATTCGATTTGGAAGTTTGACTTCACACAAGTTCGATATGAAAATATGGTCCTGAATAAGGATTCCAATGGCAATGTGTCGAAACCTGTTATCAAAATGATTGCATTCAATCCAGACAAAAAGAAATTGCTTACTTAATCCTCTTGCCGAATAATTAATGGAATGATAGAAGAATTAAATAAATAAATATCTAAAGCAAGTGGAAATAATTCAGTGATTTCCAATTGGATGCAGTTCTCATGTAATATTATTAAATGTTTGATACTCTCATGGGGAGTTTGGCATATGCACACCAATTGTCACTACATTTAGTAACCATGGTTACACATAAAAAACATTGAGTGCGGCTAGTCTACTTGAGATTAAACAGACAAAGCACCTGAACATCACTATACACCATAAATCCTATTCAGATGAACTTATAAGGAGAGAATTAGCAATCTGTTTTGGATCAGCGACAGTCTGAAACTACTTTCAGGTGGAATAGATTAGTTTTTGTAAAGCTTTGGAGATTCAGCAGACATATGTATAGTTGGCAGTATTTTAATAATGTGTAGCACCTGTATGAAATACATGCTTAGAGACTGGGATAAGATTTAGAAATTTCAAAATATATTTTTAAGCTTCTTATTTGCCAAGTTTAGATTGATTTTCAATGCATTATTATTTTTGTCCAAAACCAGACCATCCTGGAGGTCATAAAGGGGAGATAAATAAGCATGTATTAACTTTCTCTTATACGTAACCACATATTGCTTGAATGCCATACTTTGTACATCAATAGTATATCAAAAGTATTACAGAGTGTTTGATAGTCTGTTTGAAACAAATGAAAATATCAGACTAATAGTGAATAATGAGTACTCACTATTAGTCTGATATTTTCATTTGTTTTGTGTATTAACATGGTAATTTCTACTATTGTATACTGTATGACTATTACTAACAGACAGATAACACCCTGTATCCTAAAATCTTTTAATTAATTACAACATACTTGAGGCAATACTTGGTTGACGCACTCAGGATTAGTGTCATATCAATCTTCAGACTTCATATAAAGATATCAAATTCTCACGCCACAAAAACAGGACCAATTAAAACAATGCCATATTATTATGCCAAAGATCTCCAACTCCAGGAAATACTTAGTCATCAGATGCTGATTACATATGAGGCTTTCTATGAAGACTTGAGGCCAAGGCAAGTCACACACAATTTTAAGGAGACTCTTAATATTAGCTGCTTTAGATACTGCAATTCTGTAGACCCTGTTTAGATGGCTGTGTGTTCATGGTGAACCGCTTCCTAGACAGTGATACAATTTTGCCATGTAACCATTTATATATATTGAGCTATATCAGTTTCTATTATTAGTAGTGGTATTTGTTCTATTAAAGTTCAACTGAGTGGCAGATGTATTATTAATATTATTACGGTATTATTATTATTATTATTATTATTATTATTTATTATTATTATTATTATTATTATTATTGTTACTGTATTATTATTATTAATAATAATAATAGTAATAATAATAGTCCATTTATCAAGTGCCTGGCTTCATGCCAATGCATGCTCGAAGCGCTATTATTATTACATGTACGTATTATTATTATTATTTGTTTAAAATTATTATTATTATGAAACTCATTCACCAATCATCTCTGATGTTATCACGAGGCAGTTTACATTGTACACTAGGCTGATTCTGGAAACACATACCCATCGAGCATGGCCCGACCGTATGACACTCTAAAGTAGCCTTACCTCCAATAGTAACCCTGCCTTACACAATGCCAATGACTAGTATTACAGATAAGCTTACTCTAGAGTTGTACTGTTTCATACAAGATGATCCAGGGTATCCTTTCACAAAGCTCTCGTATTCACTAAGACACCATAGCGCTCTCTTAGTGAATACGAGAGCTTCATGAAAGGATACCCTAGATAGTAGTTAATTTGGAACTTTCTGAAAATTTAATATTCACATTTTGTGTATTTATTGAGGATTTGAATTGATAGTGTGAGTTTGAATTGATAGGGTGAGTTTGAATTGATAGGGTGAGTAATGTTATGAGTTGCGAGTCATAGGCCTCCAATAGCTGCCGACTTTCCGGTACTCGTGTTCGTTGAGCCTAACCACTTGAATACTCAAGTCCACTTGTTGAGGTCATAGAACATGACATATAGGTAATATATACGTACTTTACAAGACCAATGATGAGAAGAGAACACATTACCTATGATAGATAAAGAAATCATACCACTTCACAACTAATCTATAAAATATCACATTATATATTTTCCAATGTGAACTGATCTGTCTATGATCAACCATCTGTCCAGGAGATATGACTGTTTATAGCTCTACAATCCCTGCCTTGCCCCAGTCAATTCCCTCTGTAATCAATAGTCTATGTTCAGTCCCAATACTTGCCACTCTTTATGGAAGTGACGAGCAATCTTGCCAAATTGCCACGAGAAACATAAAATATGAGTGGAGGTGGTGAAGGTATGTTAACCACATCGACTACCCACATCAACTACCCACATCGACTACCGACATTGACTACCCACATCGACTACCCACATTTACAACCCACGTCAACTACTAGTTCAACTAGGAAAATGTCGGTCTTTTGATGGGAGGGCAGAGCCCTCCCATCAAAAGACCAACGTTTTACTAGTTGAACCTGGTCAACTACCCACATCGATGTCATTGCAAACCCAGAATAGTCATTTCGATTCCTTCGTTCTTCCTTGCTTTACTTCCGACCTCCTCTCAAATAGCCATTGGCAAGACCTCAGTCCTCAATGGGAGATTACCTCTAGATGTTATTAAGTTGACATTACGAGTGGTACACAGTGTTTGTGGCTAAATAAGATTGTCCCCTTAGGTTCTCTCACACATGCGTTGGAATGGATATGCCACATACTGAAGTATAGTTGTGGAAATGAAAACTTTATGTATTTTAATAAGACAAAAATAATAAAATCACAAAAGAACTTTAATATGAGACTGTTGTTGTTTGATAATAATAATAATAATAATAATAATAATAATAACAATAATAACAATAATAATAATAATAATAATAATAACAATACCAATAACAATAATAATAATAACAGTAATGATAATAATTATAATAACAATAACAATAACAATAATAATAACAATAATAATAATAACAATTATAATAATAATATCGTAGTAATAATAATAACAACAACAACAGCAGCAGCAGCAGCAACAGCAACAATAATAATAATAATAATAATAATAATGATGATGAATATGTATAGTATGTGGATCCAGGCATATGACATACTCTGTAGCAATGGCTCTGCAGTATAGATTTGTCAATAGTTTCAGTTATTCCACTAGAATTGGCAAAGATATTAGTTTAAAAATCAATTTGATTGCCACAAGAGATTCTTGATTCGATTACACTCCGTTCATCAGAGCGATATAATGGGATATGTTAATTGTCAGTGTACACGACACCCATGTCAATACCATGACACAATTGCTACACTAGCATCAATATTTGTCAACTTTCAAACATGATTGTGTAATCAAGCAGGGATTCTTAGCCTATCAGTGTGAAGCATGTCAGCCCTTACATGCCAATGTCATGTCACATGACAAAGCTTTTACACCCAAATCCAACAAATCTCGATAAAGCCGTCATGTCAACAATGCAAGTGTTGAAAGTGGACTTGATGGGTGCTTCGATCTGCCATTGATGATTCATCTTTTGTTTGCCTTGATTTTATGACATTGAAAATGCTTGTAGTTGCTCTATTAGTGGAAAAACAGACCAGTAAACTATAAATTATCTTACTTGTACAATATTGTTTCATTGGTAAAACAAGCTTCAGGTATCCATTAATTGCCATTGAGATTCAGCTCAATCTCAGAATTGTTTATGGATAGCCTTACAGTAAATTTTACACTAGGAAGAGACAGAAGTTACAAGGAAATCAATTGCAACCAAACTCTTTCAGAGAAAAGTGTTGCCATGGGCATGGGTGGTACCATACTTAAATAACTGTTACCTCCTTACCTCAACGTAAACTCCACATACCACCTCCACCTACGGGTATATTACACTGCCCCACCCATTACCAAACTACACCAAATGACCTCATGCCAATATCTCACCCACAACATTCAACAAACCTCAAGGCACCTCACCAACCCACACCACATACCACCTCATTCACACCTCACTCAAACAACAACACTATGCTCACACCTTTCCATACCAAATCATGCAATATCCACACCACACACATTATGTCCCACACCACACCAATACTAGCTACACCTCACTCACCCACATCACATCATATAAACACCTCACCTACATCAAACTAACCACATCTCACCAATATCAAACCTCACTCGTGCACCTCACTGACATCAAACATGCCCATGTAACACCAACAACAAATTACACCTACACTAAACCCACACTTTATTAACACATCACAAACTATCCACAACACCCACACCCTGACCCACACAACATTGATAGTGATGTTGGTGGGGAGATGTTAATTGCCGGGACAGTTACCACACCACTAGAGCAGTTCTACCAGACATGGCTGTTTTATGAAGTCCGTTGATTGCCCAGGAGTTCCTGCTGCTGCTGTTGATGCTGTACGCTGCCAACCTTCCACGGAGGAAATACTCAGTTCCTGGGAGGCTGGCATGTCCGAATCATGCGGAACATCAGCAACTAAAATGTTTATAAGTGTCGTAAAACCTCCAGGCATTGTCTGTTGTGGCATAAAGTTGTATCTGATGATTCGCTCATTGTCCGCTTCATTAAGTACTCCATTCGGTCGATATACATGTATGTCCATAGACAGCATATGAAAGGAGCTGTTTCATTTAATATGTCGTCCTACACTGCTACGGTACTAAGCTGAATGCAGAGTGAGTTTGGCTCAGGTCCTGCAATCCAAGTTCATCTGAGTGTTTAGGTATTCCGACTAAACATAGGACCTTTAAACTGTGGATGTATATTATTTTCAATTAAAATACCATCATGCTAAAATGTTATCTGACCACAGAAACTTGAAATGATTAGCATATATACAGTGTCCCCTCGATATAAGGCTGTTCAATACAGAGCGGATTCGGATATAAGACTGGGTCAGATGTGGATCCCATTTTATTTTTTATTTTATTTATTTGTACTATCCTATAAGGCTGGTACTTTAAGGCTGGGGGTATGTCATGGACCCCAAATTCAGCTTTATATCAAGGGGACACTGTACTCAACAAAATAAATTAAGGGCAGGCCGATATTTTGTACGACAGCTTTCTAACAAATTTCGGACTTGGCTTGAAGAATCTGTGGTTAAAATAATATAAAGCTAAATCTATATGACCATGCAGCTATGTAATTTGCTCAACAATATTAAATTAAGGCCTTAATTTAATATTGTTGAGCAAATTACATAGCTGCATGCAAGTTCAGATAATATCTGAACTTGCATGCAGCTATGTAATTTGCTCATATTATGTTAACCCTTAGGACACCAAATTAATTTGACATTATTACGCAATGGAATGCATGTTTTAGCAGATTTCTGCAAAAAATCCCCAAGATTTCAGGTTTGGGGATATTATTTACATACTCAGAGGAATACAACCCATATTTCTCTAATTTTATGTGTATGTAGCATAACCTCAATTAACCAGCAATCCTACAAATCAGATGTTTGCTTGCAGGGGGCCAAACACTGATGTAGTGTTACTATTCCATGTTATCCCATTGATATGACACTAATCTTCATAAAATCGGGTTGCCAAGAACATTCATCAAGCAAAATCTTTAAAGGATACAGAAATAATATTTTGTGCTGAAATCTGTCAGAACACAATGAAAAGGAGATAAAATCGTATTTTTTCCTGTTATTACATGAATCCTGTGTATTCTATTGAGTGAGAGCCTGCCATCAAAAACAGACAAAATAGTACAAATGTTAGATTTCCTCTACATGGGGGATAAATTCACTCAAAATGTCTTCTATTGAATTGGTCTGTAAACATAAATAAAACTTTCTGGAAATATTAATTTTTATTAAAATCATGATGATTGTTTCTACACAAGTTTCATGATGCATATTCTTTTATCTCTGACATAAACATTAATTTCTATTTTTCATTTTGAATTATCCATTTATTTCCTTCAGTATCATAATAAACATATTAAAAGTGATTTCTACAAAATTCTTTATATACAAGTTTCAAGATATTCATTATAATAATAATGTGCACATTACTATTGTGCCAAATCCACACTCAAACGCATACTCATAGTCCTACTATATAAATACAAATATAGAAAAACATAGAAGCAAAGATATAGAAATGACCACATTATTACAATTTGTGAATCTCGCGTGATGACGTACAGTAATTTTGCTATTTCGATGGTCTGTGTTGTACATAATGACAAGGTATTAATACAGCTGCTTTTAATACAAAATAGTCTACAGGCTGCCGTGAATCTATTACGTAAATGCTGATAAACGACAATGGACACATTATTCTATCCCCACCAATTGTATTCCGTTACTAATGAATACATGAGATTTGTTGATACTCTGACAAATGTTGTGCAACCTTCTGTACTCTGAGCTCATACAGCCGAGGTTCGGGAGGTCTCTCGGAGGTCTGGGAGTCGCCGCTCCGCACACCAGTAATTGCATAGCAATGACAATCACCAGTCTGAATTCACTCTCGGAATTATAATAGAAAGATAATAACCGAGAGGACAAGCAAACTCATTCCCCTTAATGAAGCTTCCCTGTTATTGTAATCACTCTGATTAAATTCACTAAGTCCGTCTGCCGCGATTCCATAACCAAAAATATTCAATTCCGGACGTAATCAAGCAGAAGGGAGATAACTACATACTGATGTTACAGTTGAAAGTGCATGATTGTTAACGGAAATACAGTTTCATGAGGATATAGATAGCATCTTTATGTTGTCCCAGCATGCAATTTGTACATATACTGTATCCCATGTGGAAGGCCAAACTTTTCGTTAAAAGGATTTCGTTCTGTGAATCAGTTAAATAATGATTCATTGTCGTATTTATTAAATGTTTTTGCAGGTTTGCTTAGACAAATTAAATGTTTGTGTCTCATAGATTTCAATTTTATTTCCCCTCTGGTCAGTCTCAAGTGTTCAAATATTGTACATCTAGGGAAAGATAACTTCCAAGTCTACTCAGATGTCAATGCATTCAACAAATACTAGTATTATAAATGGAATTATTACAGATATATACGATTCAATAGATTTTCTTTACATACCAAATTATAAATTGATGAAGTCAAAATGTAATTATTATAAATCGTTCTTATTTCAAAGTACTACATGTATGTATAATATTACTGACAATCTGTAGAACATTTTCTATACTATAATTACAAAGTCAGGTTACTCAAATGCGGAATACATCAAGTCAACAATTTAGACATCAAAGTAAACCATAATGTAATAATGCTGACAAAATCGCTCTAAAATTATTTAAGGAGACAAATTTCTTGGCAGCATTTGAATGAAATGCAATATCGTGGACTTTAATCTGCACACAATACATTGTGTATTTGACAAGGGTGGGATCACTGCAAATGGATACGGATTTATGGAGGACTTTAATCACTGCTGTCTCTAGCCAACAGCAGAATTGATGACAGCAATCTATAAAAGCAGAGGAACCATGCAATCAGTTGCTTCGTGCCAAACCACACGGCCATTGATCCAGAGAGAATCACTTCCTGTTGTACCTGAGGTGTTAAGTGACTACAGGTGAGTCACATGTGACTACAAGTGCTAAGTGACACCTGGGGGTGAGTCACATGTGACTACAAGTGCTAAGTGACAACAGGTGAGTCACATAAAGTGACTACAAGTGATTCACAATTTCATTTGAAGTATCGGTGAAATGGGAAACAAATAGACATATGATTTGCACATGAGATTGGTTGGTTGATTTTGGGTTTAAGGGCACTTTCTAGACTTGCGTGCATATGTACTGCTTGACTAGTCTGGATTTCCACCAGTTTTTATAGTGCTAGTTCATTTACAATAGATATAGAACAATGATACCCCACTCAGACACAGTATACTGATTTCGAGCTGGCCAGTACTTGCTTTACCCCTTTAATGCTGAGCGCCAAGCAGGGGAACAACAAGTACCCTCTGTTGACATATTTTGGTATGATGCGACCGGGGATCGAACCCGCGACCTTCCGCAATTTCAAAGAATATTGTCAAAGTGGACTTTCTGAATGAAGTTTGATAGTGTAGATGAGCCTTAAGGAAAAGAACGTAATTCTGTTGCATCTGCTCTATGGACTTGATTTGCTAGGCCAACTTCATTCAATGAATGGGTGTGGTATTTTATGTTCAAATGTTATATGAACAAAACCTGACCCCCATTTCGTATGGATTATGTTTTATTCAAGATTCAATTGATTGTATTAAAGAAAAACTATTTTGAGAAATCTTGGTATATATTTTTAACGAGTACAGATCAGATTCATGTCATAAAAAAATATATTACATAACCATCAGGGTGGGTGTGTCGGTGATCCCATTAGCCTCAGAAACACGTGTACTCATCCACTTGAACACTTTTTACCTTAAACATTAACCGCTAATGACACTATTCGGTGTTCATCAAGCCAAGCAGAGCACTTATTTACTTAAACACCAAGGGCACTATTCACTAAACCCAGTACAGCACTCATTTACCATTTTTGTGGCCTGCATATACACAAATTCCGTTACAGCAACCCAAGATCATCCTGTTTACAAAATCCATTTAGGCAGAAAAGTTTGTCACCGTTTTTTATTTGCAGGCTGCTCATTACCCAGTGTGAAGAACCGTTGGAGCTGATACTACTGTAGTGGCCTCCTGCCGAGACAGCCAGCAAGATTCCATCCGTCACATGATGTAATTAACGCCTCGCGACCGAACCTGACGACAGAATCATTACCTGTTTCCTTCTCCTGTGGTGAGCTCAGATTAATTTTTACCGTTAAACCAGGTGAGCGCCCATCTGTCAATTTTCCCCTGCACTAAAAGTGTAATCAAAGAACATAGCGAGTTCCTGGGGGCTTGTTTACTATGATAGTGGAAGACTAGAAGACGTCATGATGAAGGATAGGTCTCGCTTGATGGAAGACTGTCAATGAATGACAAAGCATAGCAAGGGCACTAACTCCAGTAACTAGTATAATCCTTGTCCTCTTTTTTTTTTTAAAAGACAAAAACATTTAATATTTATTTTATTTTTATAACAGAAATGTTTCTAAGTCTAAGACACAAAAACTGATAAATTACTGAGAGAAAAAAAAGAAACCGAATAGCAGCAGGTATTTCCTTTTTTTGCTCGTTATATTCTGTGAAATGTTGTCCAGGTAATGCTATCAGGTGTATTCATGTTTTACTCTGCTATAGACATTACGAACTGACTGAAAATTCTGGCTTTTATTTATTTAATGTTTATTTTTTGTTTGGGTTTAGAGCCGATTTTCAAGATTATTTCACTCACAGATATGTTCTAGTCAGTTTACTGTAGGTAGACACCTGAATAAGATGTAGTGCCTATAACATCAGAATACATCTAGGCACACTGGCTAGTACTGGCATGATAATTGCCCTACATGAGTTCAGACATTGTAAATTATCAAGACCTCATAAAAAATGCAACTTCAGCTTATATTAATGTCCAGCCCCCAAGGTTAAATCAAAGCACTCATATCCACTATGATACCATAGCATTCTCGTAAGTTCCCAATCGCCATGTATAAAAAAGGATTGCTATGAGAGTGCGATGGTAGCTTCGAGAAATGAATCTTTAGCTCGAAAATCTGAATACCTACCACTGTGCTAAACTATAGGGTACCATTGTTTAAGACGACCTTTAGAAAGAAACATTACACTTATTACATTGTTTCCAGTGTCCTTGCAACATGCAGTCCGTAGACTATGACATTGCTGGATTTTAAGATTCCTCATTACATTATACTATACAGTATAATTGGGACTTACTGAAGTTCATTGAACGGTATGCTTGAACGTAATGAAGTTCATTGAAAGGTATGCTTGGACTTACTGAAGTTCATTGAAAGGTATGCTTGGACTTACTGAAGTTCATTGAAAGGTAAGTCAATGGTTGCTTGAGAATAGTACAGAACAATGAGCAGTCTCCCCAAGTGCTGCCAACCTACTCAACCTACTCAAGCTGTCACAGGATGTCACAGACCTACTATACAGACAGACCAACATGGCATTAGTCTCGGTAGATCTCGTATGAAGTCTGGCTACTTCACCTACAACACCTAGTATTATTGTCTACCCCATTATTGCTTCAGCAAACATGTTGTTATTCAATTCTTTATATTTGACAGCCGTGTGGATTACTGAGCTATTGTAAATACAGTATTTTCAACTGTATTTCATGGTTAAAATGCTTTCATTGGAGAGATAGAGAACCAACAACCAATGCAGATTCTCAGTGTTTCATTCCACTTCCATATTTTCTCCATGTCTTGCAAGGAACGGGTTACAATGGGAGGACAATCTTCAATATTTGTTTGGCTGTAAAACCCATAGCTGGTGCAGATGATGCCTGTATACCATAGGTCTCCCAGTTGGGATTTGAACCTGGATGTGGTCTAACACTACCCTGTATTCCAGTCTCTGTTCTGGATGCATGTAGTAGAAGCAGATCGCTATAAATATGTTGTCCACGTCATCTGTCCCCAGTGAATGGTCACTGGGCAGAAAGCAATTGAGCAACACATTCCTAATAAGACGTATTTTTACGAGTGGTTCTCTGATGTTTGATGGGCCAATCTTGCTAGTTAATAGAACGCTCTGTGATAAGGAGACAGGGACAGATGACTATATAAAACTCAAGAAAATTATTTTCTGCACGAGTGGTGGCACGATTGGCCTAATGGAAGCTATGGAGCCGACTTGATTATTCTGTCCAGTGAATCCTCACCGCCCATTTAGCGCTGACCAAACATCGGTTGGTGATCAAGTGCTGTGCCTCAGCACAAACGTGTATTATTTTAGACTGTAAAAGACTGCAAAATTCTGACATGTTTTTTACCCATGGTGATTAATTTCCGTGGTTGCATTAAATTGATGTGAGAGGGAAAAGAAAGAAAGTTGACAGCTATATCCGAAATAGACCAAGATTGTATTTCCCTAACAACCAAACAAATATTCCAGAGTCAATAATCTTGATGAATTTTAATTTTCTAGTGTTTCTCCAAGCTTTATTGGGCCAAGAGTTAGATATTTCTCTCTTAATAGATTTTCTATAACAAACTTTGCAGGCAGATGAAAAGAAAATGTATCAATAGTATAAACAGGTCAGATTGAAAATAAGTATTTAGGATGCGCAAGTTCTTATTGTGAATTTTCACTCAAATTTATTTATATTTGCAACAATAACAATAAAGTATTTTCCAAAAATACTTTTTAGTACAAGTGCTATTTGCAAAACAAAGAAACACATATTGAGATATTTAACCCTCTTCCTGTTGAAGGTTACTATTGGTACCATATTACCAGAGAGTGTATAATCCAGCAGGGAGAGGGTTAAGGAATTGGATTTGTTCAATAACTAGACTACAACGTAAAACATAAAATATGTACAGTATAAGTTATCACCTTTGAGTACCAACTAAGTGCAATAAAAACTAACCATACATTGACTGGTGCAAATTACATGAATGTGTGTGTCTTTGGGGATTTATTTCATTTTCTGATTTCAGAATTCAGTTAAAAAATAACTTGCAATGTTTGTCATATAAACGACAGTACAGCCATTATGATCTTGAAATGATTAATAGTGATGTTGATGGAGTTGAAAGACTACTGTCGAAAACCAGTTTACAACACTGCCAAGAAAAGGGGGAATTTAAAAGAAATGCATTAAAATATTGATCATATTATTTATTCATAACATTGCAGGAACGTCCCTTGTTAAAAGGTTCAGATGTATGAATCAATCTATTTTGTCAATGAAGTCTGATAGACAGGTAGGTCCGACGTCAAGGTCTTCAGCGACTTTCAGCGTGTCGGATATATACGGCGTGGCGTCCACGCAGACAGGCTTTGGAATATGTCTGTCTGATGTATGTAGACCGCTGAACCATGAGGCCCGCACCACAAAGAGGACGGACCAATAGGAGAGAGATAAATATCGCTAGTGGACTTTATTTACCCAGTCTATGCTTCCTGTTTGATGAATTCTTCCCGTGTTTGTACCACACCGGCATTATGGTGGATCCGATGAGGCCTGACACAGGCAATATCTCCATTGTTCCTTCCCTATCAATAACGTGATGTCTGTCCGGCGTTATTGTGAGGATGTCGATGCTGGGGGCACAAGTTTAATTAGTGTTTGATTTCTGGTGTAGAGAGGACACAAAGGGGAGATAACTATGATTTATCCATGCTCAGGTGAAGTGTGTAGACTCTGCGCACAAAGGCAGGAGGTGTTTGATCTGGATTTTTCATACATGTACATCACAAGTGAAATAGTCAGTTGCTATGGCCAAGAGGATTAAGGAATTTATAATTTATTGATTTCCAAGTTCTATCACAAATGATACGGTTTGTGCACAATAAACTACTCTGTGTCTAGTTCTTCAGTGGATGGGGACCATTAGATTGAGGGATTGCATGTACCGGCTACCGTGGGGTATTATGTCAGATCAATTGTGGATGTAAGTGGTGGATTCAAGAATAAGGTGGTAAAGGTGAAACTGAAACTTGACCTCTCTTCGCCCACATTTCTTTTTGACCTACATCTTTCAATACTGGAGCTGATACCATCAATGACAATTACAAAAATCAAACTGTTGCAATCACTTGTGCATCAATGACATAAGCTCACAGATGCAGATGCTTACTATTGTTATTTGTTCTTTGAGGTTACAAGACCAAGATGGAACATGACATTGTATGTTATCCTCTAATACTTAAACTCTAATACATATTTTCTGTTTTCAGAATTGGTGGATATCAACAACTGAGGAAGACGCTGTGACAGGAGAGACAAATTAAATAATGTTGAAGGTTCCAAGTATGAATCCATATATCGTTTCCATGGTGGCTACCAATGGAGACCAATTGTCTGTGTATAAATCTTTCTCCATTTCTTCAACCATACTACGGTAGCTGCTATTTATATGTTTTAACTTAACATCCAGTTGCTGTGGGTTCACCTCCCATTATGAGCAGATAGCCATATCACCAAAATATTGCAGAGGCATAACTATAAATTTAAATATTTTATTGAAAATTGAGAATATTTTCCTGAACATTCTGGTATTGGATTTGCTGTTTGAATTAGTGTTTGAAAAATGTAGCTTTCAAAAGTATTTTACTCCCATTATGGCAGAAGGAAACCTGTAACACCCATTGTACCAAGTGTTCCAGTAAACCTTGGAGCACCGACTGGTACTGACATGATAAATATGAAGTAGACGATACATCACATCATGATGTGGAAAATGTAACTTTCAAGAACATTGAATTGTCAGACCCCAGGAGTGTGTTTCGAACTCGGGACTTTTGGCTTTGGAGTTGGACGTTCTACTACTGCACCACCACCCACACTCTAACCACTATGCACTAGAGGTTTAAACACACATTCATCCAGGGAGTTGTACTGTTCTCAACAATGGTTAACCCTTTCCCTGCTAGAGGTAGCGAGACATCATTTAGAGACATACTTTGGATTTAATCTAGCAGTTAGAAGGTTAGTAATGGGAATTCAGGTGCTTATGTTTGATCCACATCAACAATACCAGATTTAATTTATCCTTCACCAATGTAGTAATTTTCAGGCAACCTTGAGGAAGATGAAAGAGTTAGGTGGGTCTATGATTTAAACAATATTTATTCTCATGAAAGAATATACACACAAGACATTTAACAATACAATAATATACATAAATCATGAGAGGGGATTTACAAACAGGGTATCCTTTCACGAAGCTCTCTTATCCACTACGAGACTGGTAGCGCTCGCTTAGCAGTGTATTAGGTATCGACAAAGCGAGAGCTACCACTCTCTTAGTGGATAAGAGAGCTTCTTGAAAGGATACCCAGGATGATAACATCCTATATTAATGTCGCTACCCACAAAACTAAAAGGATGAAATAGCGGTAAACATTAATATTAGAACATATATGTGGCTACCATAATAAAATAAGCATATTTATCAAGCATAGTAAATATACAAACAATCGAAAGGTGGGTCTATTCCCCGAACCCACAACCAGATCATGACGTGCTGTCTATTCAACATACCTGGACCCAAGTACCAGCAATCTGATTGGCTCACCGGTTTAGGGTTAGGAACATTTGTATTCATGTGAACCAATCTGATTGTCAGGAATTGGGCCTGGGTCCAGTGGATAGACCGTAAGTCCAGATTCAGGGGATAGACCATAAGTCCAGGTCCGGGATAGATCTCGACTAAAGAGCTAATTGAAAACATTCTGTTCTACTCAATAGTCCTACAAAATCTACCTTATTCAATATGAGTTCAATCAACATAATTTCAAAACGAACATCATGATGAAATTGTCATTTCGAACACAAAGAAATAGCTCTCAATATAGACCAGATGAGACCATTATTGCAATAAATATATCACGAGTGAAAAGATATATCTATATGATCATGCCCTTGAGATGGTGTAACACTGGTAGGACTTGATACAAGGATATTTTACATACTAGCATTTCCATTAATGCTTCCATTGGTTGTGACCGATGGCGCTTCCTGCTCTGGTAATGGCCAGATGCCATGACAGGACGATGCTGCCAGTACCTCGATTCTCAGACACACTGGCTCCTCCGACATCTGAAAATAACCCTCGCCCTCTTGACCCACTGGAGCGGGGAATCAATAGCAAATACTAGTCATAACGCAGCATGTGATAGTTATCATTGAATTACACCGGTACTTATCAGTTTTTGTAATGCATAGATTGCATCAATTCTTTGGGTCCTTTGTTCAGAAAGCATTCATGCATTGGTTCAGATATTAGTACAAAGGTATGTAAACAGTATGCTTTCAGGGTATCTAACGGAGACTGACTTCTCTAATATTTGAACAAATTACCTAAACCTATATGTACTGAATAACAGTTTTGCATGAATGCACCCATAATAGTTTAGTTACTTTGTTGGGAAAATGTCCTGAAACTTACCATAGATCAGGAACTTGATCTTTAACTTCCCAACACCTTCCTATGTACAAAACCGAGTTTAAAGCTATTTCTGTATAGTTAACGTGAAGAAAATAAAACAATTCTGTTCAACGAAGAAGAGCAGGAGAAGAAGCTAATTGATGACATACACATTCTTGTGGATAATGTCAATGTCCATATTTCATCCTCAAGAGAACAAATTCACATGATATAACACCAAATTACTTTATTCACACAATAAATGAGGATTTTATCACAACTCTATGAATAATAAAAAGCACTTTTTCATGTGCACTTCAGGAATGAACATTTCTTCTTAGCTTGCCTTTTCTGTACCAGATAGTCTGAAAGATGTATAGTATACTGGAGCAACGACAAATAATTGTGTTATCTTTATAGTTATCTTTCATACTCGCAAGGGTGTTTCAATATCTATGCTATCATGCAGACAAGTGGATATATTCTGCACAAAAACATACATATATCCAGCCAGTTGCGCTAAAATTGAAGTCTGACTTCATGATCTTGTGAAACCATAAACGTGGCCAAGTTTCTTTGATGTAAAAAAAAAGTCAACTGCTACTGATCAAGATGATCTGCTCTTTCCTGATGCATGACTTCAAATTGTGGTGAAAAATTGTTTTTTAATGTCATCAGACAACTTTTAACGTGAGTGAGCAGCAAACAAAATTAGCTAACATTGCTCCGTTCTAAAGAAGGCACTTGTTAGCTGACCTCCGACACTACGGTAGTATCAGGGGACGAACCAGGAAAGGTCAACTTATAGACCATTTGTAACTTCCACATGCATAAGTAATGGTTAGTCATCATGTAACCCTCACTATCCTCATGAAAGCAGTTGTCAGGAATATCCTACCAGAGGGACTTTTCTGTGTTTTGTGCTGACCAATGGCTCTTCACAATATTGGAACCATGTACAGTGTACTTGATATAACGCTGAAATTGTGGGTCCAAGACATCCCCCTCCCACCGTGTTATACCGGGTAGTACCCGCCCACGGGCACTTGAATATACACAAAATAAAAACATCACGATCAATATGTGATACCCCTCTGACAACACTGTCTGTTGTCAGAGGGGTATCACATATTGATCGTGATGTTTTTATTTTGTGTATATTCAAGTGCCTGTGTACCCGCCTTATATGATAGTACAGGTAAATAATCCCCAAAATGGGATCCACGTCTGACCCCGTCATACATCCGAATCCGCTCTGTATCGAACAGCCTTATATCGAGGGTGCACTGTATTATGGAAGAATTCCTGCCAGTATGTTTGATGGTGATAAAAGGTGGAACAAAGCCAGACGCTGAATTGATGGGCTATAACCGACTTGTCTTTTTATCGAAAAATGTAATGATTTGTACGCTAAATGGAAAGCACACGCACAACTTTCATCATCTTTTGTTCTCTATTGGTTCTTCTGTCTGCCAGTCATTTTGAGACTTAAACATCAATTGATAATCTTTGCTCCTCAGCTTAGAAATAATGAATGATGACAAAGCCATCATTTAATGTGTTCACAAAACTTGACACACCACAGTAAACACATTACTGGAAGTCTTCCTTTCATTCCTGATCCCCATTTTGTAATAATCTCCCTGGTATCAATGTATATGACCAACGGCTGCCGAAATATTGACAAAATTGTATCAGACCTCCCTTAGATCTGATGGAGAAGCACGATGTCAAAGGATTTGCCCAAAGAAATAGCTTATGTGACTATAAATGCAATGCTACATTTAATACCTAATTTTGTATTGGGAAATCGGTCACCTATGCAGCTTGATGCCGTGTTTACTGAACCTGTTCTTTGCTACAGGACATCTTGGTTTGTCTGCAGACAGAAGAGTAAAATGTGTACTTTACCTGAGGTGCGTTCGGGTTGCACTACTTTACGAAGTGCTATAATAGTCGTTCAGCCATGAAGTAGTACTACGTAATGCTACTTTTTACTTTTGCTTTTGAGCCTGTAGTATTTTGTAGGAAATAGTAGGAAAACCCAAAGCATGAAGTGAATGAACTGCACGCATGCGCAAACTGATTTCCTGCTATTATCCTACTAAATCAGCTGCAGCCACTACTTTTAGAAAAATAGCTGCAGCATAGAGAAATGTAGAGAAAAGCAGTGCAGCCTGAACGCATCCCAGACTTGAGCTGTGCATGTATAGGAAATGGGTGTTTACCTCTATCTGTATGAAGTCGCATTTGCTGGTTCTCCACGTTAACTAAATCGTAGGTGTACGGACAGTGAAATAGTTGACAGTTAAAGGCATACACGGTTGATAGACCTAGATAATGACAAAACGAATTTCAGTCTGAGACTATTTACGTTTGATTTGTACACCCAAACGTTGTTATTTCCTGGTATACTAAGTCCC